>QJPP01004973.1:0-114629 GCA_003996215.1 Jaltomata sinuosa
AAAATAACATATCGGTACTACAATTCGGGTAGCCAAACAACTTAAACAAATAGCAGGTAGGTATATAAGAAAATAAATGACAGAAGGGATAGAATCGCAATGCGAGCAGGACTATCACAAGTCGAAGGTAGCAAAAGCCTAACCTGGAGCAACGATATCAGGAACCTCTACCTCTGGCCCACCAAGAGGAGTATCAAGCTGATGGGATATAACTCTGGACTGAGTAGTCGAAACTAAAGGCCTAACCGGCCCTCGCCGGGGACAATATCTATAAAGGTAACCAATCTCTCCACAATGATAACAACCAGGCTGTCTAGGATACACAATCCTGGGGCAATTCCTAGAAAAGTGCCCATGCTCACCACACCAAAAATAGCCTATACCAGATGAAATCCGATGGCAAAATCTCGCCTCGTACTCCAATACCGACAGATAACCCTGTTGAAGAACTAGAAGCTCAACTATAATTGAAGCACCACTCACAGAACCAGGTACTAAAACACTCACCGGAGGACTCAGAGTCCTAGCCACGATGTCCTGAAGCGCTGAGGTTGCTATAAATCTAGTCGGAGGTTGGGCTGACCCCACACCCCTATCTAGTGCAGTAATCCCTAACTCTGGAGTCCTGGCGCTAGTGGAAGCACTGAAGCAATAGGCACAGAAGCCTCGGCACCAACTGTTATCGCATTCGTCTGAGGAATTCGAGAATGAATGAACAACCGAAGTTTAAAAGTCAATAGCGACAGGAACGTACGATAAGGAGCCAAGAAGATGAAATATTTCCTAACAATGCCCTGTAGCCTCTTGCAGATAGGATACGAACGTCATTGTACCGATCCACGAGACTCTACTTAGACCCTTGCTTCTGTACCATGACACCGGTGAACATAGAGCTCTGATACTAAGCTGTCACGACCCAATTTCTCAAGTCATGATGGCACCTACAATCCCCAGTAGGCGAACCAATTCCCGTAGCCTAGAACAGTTAGTAATGGGCTAATACCTAACCAAAATGCACCAGCAAGCAGAAATAAGCGAAAGAAAAACTCGAATATAAATACATAAAGGAAACTACACCAACCCTAAGACTTGGTATCAATAGTACAGAAGCTTCTAATAGGATACAAGTGCTAGTAGTAACAAAATACAACATAAATTGCCTCCGAAAGTACAAGGAGTACCAGTAAAACAGATGAGATGTAGACAAGCCCCGACCGTCAGGCGCTCACCCTAGTCTCAAAGATCCAAAATCTGCACGAGTCTCCAACGTGATCAACGGCGAAAGCTCAGCTAATATCTGCACAAAAAAGTGCAGAAGTGAAGAATGAGCACCAAAACCACGGGTACTCTGTAGGTATCATAGGCCGACTGAGCGCATATAAGATATAAAAGCAGTAAGTAACAGATAGCAAGAAAGTAGTCACTGAGGCAATAAGCAAGGCACAAGAAGCTAGCACAAATCTTCCATAACCAAGAGCTTTAAGTAACACATGCTAGCACAGAGATACAATTACAGAGAATCACAAGTGAAGGAAAGGAGAATGCACCTGGAGTCCATGCACAACAATATTAGTAAGTAGAGAGAGAGTTGAGAAAATAGAGGTATACCGGTAACCTCAAGTGGAAGGAAAAGACAGAGAGCAGTCTAACATACTCAAAATGGAATCAACCAGTATAAGGATATCATAACACCAATCCAATCATATGATACCATAACCAGGGAATTTGGATGAAATAACTAGGCCACAATAAATGAGAGATACCACTCAGCTCCCCCGAGAATAGAACCAGAGTCTCACACTCTGCTCAGAAGGCCACACAAAAGTTCCTCAATAATATAGGACTCTAAAGCCCTCTCAATAATCAAAAATCCCACAACCAAAGCCTCAACAGGCTAGCCATCACTAATCTTTCAAGAACCGGGTGCCAAGAGAATCTCTAAGTAAAAACAGGAGTAAATATAGTCTACCTACAGTCCCAACGGCCGCCCATACAGCCGAGGAACACAATCAAGTGAAAACAAACCCTCCGGCATCCCATACTACCGGAGCGTACACTGAACACACAACAAACAAGGGTAGAATCCAATGCATGATATGATATGATGTGAAATAGAACCTCTGTATGTACCTCCTCCGGTGCCAATCAGGCCCAGCAGGCAGGTTTCATGGAAGGACTCAGCCTGTATACCTCTACTCCACCGTATACCCTTCCCTCCGGTGTATGCAGCCTGAACCCCCAGGCCCAGAGCGGCAAGGTCCATGGAGGTTCCCGAACCCATACTAAAACTCAGTATCAAGATATGTCATCCGAAAGCAAGTCTGGGATCAAGATAGAGACCCAGTCTCAAGTATGCATGCCCAGACCCCGTCCAGGACTAAAGTAGTAGAAAATGCCTCAAAAACCCCTCCAAGGGTGCCCGGGCGTAACCGGGTCTAAAACTGTAGTAAATCAAGTCTAGTGCTCTGCCCCGCAGAGACTAGTATCAGTAATAAAATCAAGTCTGGTGCTCTGCCCCGCAGAGACTAGTATCAGTAATAAAATCAAGTCTGGTGCTCTGCCCCACAGAGACTAGTACCAGTAATAAAATAAGTGCAAAAACATCTAAAAATCCCCTTTTTATCAACAACAGTACCAAAAAGGGCCCCAGGGCCATGCAAATTTAGGAAAACTGTCAGTAGTGGCTTACAACCAAAACTGTAGTAAAACATGCAGTGGAAAACCTTTTTCATGAATGATATGCTCGCACACAAATATAAAAGTATCCCAACGGCTCACAACAATTCCTATCAGCCCTGCACAGGCCCAATAGCTACTCAGCAGACATAACCAGCCTAAAAGGATAATCTCTATATCTGGGACTCGCGGACATTCCCAAATAGCCCACCATCTATGTTCTAGAGTCAATACAAGGCCACACTTGACCACAAAGGTAATATACATTACTACGCGAATACTACAAACAACGTATGAAATAGATGGACGAAAGGCAGACAAGGTCTGGGGTACCAACCTATAACAACCCATCCAAGGATGCTAATTAATGCATTTATAGCCTATATACGCAGAGTCTAGATAGGGTAAAACCATAACCTACCTGTCATCCGATGACTAGCTGCGGGAACAACATCGTCCAGACTCGAACAGCTCCAGGAAGCTTTGAATCACATAAAACAAATATTTTTAACTGAAGCCCCAATGGTGTCTCTATGAAGCCTGACCAACTAATGTAATAGAATAATTACTAGAATCGACAAGGCTGCAAGAACGAGCCATAGCCAATTGATAAGGTGTTAATGTCACACTCGCGACCAGCCAACTCCAAAGCGTAAAAAATGAGGCCAATAACAATAACAAATTGCAGCTAAATCCAACAACAATACGTTAACCACATCTCCAAGGAGCGACAAGCTCCCGAGGCACTATTTCAAGGCGTACTTCACTTTTGTCCAATTCAATCACTATCGTATGTGATCCCAAAAAGAATCACACAATTTTCCAATCCCTCCAGCACCTTACAATAACCAGAACACCACAATAATAACCAAACATAACAAGATGAAGGGGCTGTCCAAAGCCACAAATCTAAAATACCACTTCGGGGCTCAGAAATCCATAAAACAATACTAGAACATATAATAACGAAGGAGGGTCGTAGAGGAGAGATTTTCTTGACAAAAATATTCAATATCCCAAGATTAACAACCTGCCTCATTGCAAGAATAACAAACAGATCCAAAATCAACAAGAAACTACTACAAGATATCGGCAACAACAACTTTTCATAACTAGAAGCTTAAAATCTTGATCCAACAAATAGATAAGTATACGGGATCCATACCTCACCAAAATAACTCAATAGCTACTGACAAATACTCAGAAAACACCTGCTAGCTCGCTGCATCAACACCCACAAAGATACACCATGAAATCGACGGGACAAACTACACTAAAATGACGAGCTCGCGACGTAGAGCAACTTCCGTTAAACTTCCGAATTGAACTGATCAATGTCCATGGATTCTTTATGAACTCTCCCTATGATTTTCTAAGAATTTTGGGTGAAAAAAATGAGTTAAAACGAAGGAGAAATCAGCTTTTATAAGCTGAACCGACTTAGGATGTAGGCCCCACTTTGACGTGTCTGCTTGCATAGTCTTACAAAAATGTGAATATCTCTCTATTCTGAAGTCGTATGGATGAACGGTTTAGTGAGTTGGAAACTAGACTCGTAGACCTTTGATTTTGTATATTGGAGGACCACTAACTCTTTATAGATAGGGAGAAACACCCCAAGACATTTAACCCAAATTTGAAGAGAA
Source organism: Jaltomata sinuosa (assembly GCA_003996215.1). Lineage (NCBI taxonomy): Eukaryota > Viridiplantae > Streptophyta > Magnoliopsida > Solanales > Solanaceae > Jaltomata > Jaltomata sinuosa. Next base: position 4,323 of record QJPP01004973.1, read on the forward strand.
TTCCTTAAAGGAATTTACAATAACTTTTTCCGACTTTTGTTTCGCAACTTGCTTGACTTCAAAACTTATCATACGACCATTTTGCCATTACAATACCTCATAACATATCCTTCTTAGTATATTAGACACTATTAGTCTTACCCCAAAGGCACGGGTTACTATAAACCTTCCAAACGGGCGAGGTGTTACACGAGGCATTTCTTTAACTCGAACTTTCGAGTAAGGAATTCCTTTGACCTAAAACCTTGGTTTAATTCTTTGATATTACCAAGAATGTTAACGGAAGTCAACGATTTACAAAGTTGAAGCTCTAAAATAAGGAACGTCCATAAAGACCAAACAAATTGCTCGGGCACCGAACTACCGGTCCCGACAAGCCATAAATGACTTGGGCCACTACAAGTAAGCTCTAATGGTACAAGAAAGGCGAAAATTTATAAATGACCGGAAGGTTCATTACACTTGTGGTGTACCTTCTGTAGCTTTTTCCTTTGTCCAGGAAGGATGGATGGAAACCACGAGCCGTGGCTTGTTCTACGACCCGTGGAATCCATTTGTGGCCCCTGAAAGTCAACTTTTTCCAGCTTTTTTCTAATTATGTCCCAGGGGTATTTTAGTTATTACCCACCCTTTTATCTCCTAAGTGAGATTATTTTAGCCATTTTTAGCATGATTTCTAAACCTATTAGCCTAAGTCCCTTCTCATGACCTCATTCCCCTACCAATTGGGAAAAGAACTCCTTCAAGCTCCAAGTCTCAAACTCTAAGTTTAAGCCTCCTCTTCTTTTCAATTTCAAGTGGATTAGCTTCAATCAAGGTATGTGGGTAATCAACAATGGGTTTCTTTTACCCTTGTGCCCAAAACCCCCTAATTCTTAAATGGATTTATGAACTTGTGAAATAAGGGTTTTGATCTAAATTGGGGAAAACTTATGAAATCAACTTCTATGCTTAAATTCATGGTTCTTTATTGCTTCTTTATGATTTGATCATGATTCCTTTATTGGATTTAAAAGCCGGCTATGCTTTACTTTAAGAACTTATGATATGAGAATTGCATGGTACCTGATGTGTCTTCATGCTTTTCAAAGGAGATTTGGTATTCGATTATACCTTCATGAATTTATGAGCTATATGCATATTTTGGGAGTAGTACTTAACACCGAGCGATGAGGGTTCAATTATCCAAGTCCAAACTACATTGCCAGCATAGGTTATGATTTTCCCTATACAGGCTTATAAGAGTGGATTCACATCTTGATAATGGTGTCTTATGCTTGAGCGGGCATTAGGACAGCTTTGCCAACTAGGAGTATATAGTTGGGTATGGTGACTCATTTCTTGGCAGGGTTCAAGTCAGCTTTGCTAACTAGGGTTATATAGTTAGATTCTATATAGCTCGCATGGTCTAGTATCGGTTATAAGAAACTCACGTATGAATGTTTTGACTCATTTAAGCTTTTGAAATATATTAAAGTCTTGACTCATGTCTCATGTTTACTGATCAAACTATGATATTTACCTTTGATAACTTCTTCATGCATGAACTAAGTTTCTATTTATGATTTAAGTATGTTTTCAGTATATTCATGCATATCTCACATATTCGGTATATCCTATAGTACTGACGCATATCTTGCGCTGTATCATTTGATGATGCAGATTCAGGTTGGTTCCCTCACACTCGTAGCTAGTCAATGTCAGTCGTTCAGATCTTATTGGTGAGCCCTCATCCTACGAGGATCGGAGTTATGATTAGTTTTCTTTATGTCCCTTGTTGGTGGGATTCATGAGTTAGTTGGGGTCTTGTCCCATCAACTCCTATTTCAGATTTAGAGGCTTCAGACATAGCTAGTTTGTATTCTGAATGAGTTTCCTTGTAGACTTTATTCTATTTTAGTTATGGATTTCTAACTTCTCTCTATGAATGCTTCCGCTTTATTTCCTTAGGTTATCTGAGTATGCTATGGACAAGGGTTAATATACGGCACTCATGTCCGGGATCCGGTGTTACGTCTAGGGGTAGCCTCGGGGCCTGACAGTTATGGATGCTAATAGGAGCTTAAGTTAAAGAATGTTGACCGCAGAGACTAGAGAAAGTTAAGACAAGTATCTCAGAAGGGAATCCTAGATTAATTGGGATGATCACTTACCGCTTATCGAGTTTGCTTACAACAACAGCTTTCACTCTAGCATCCAGATGGCTCCTTATGAGGCACTTTATGGTCGGAGATATAAATCTCCTATTGGTTGGTTTGAGGTAGGTGAGGCAGCCTTGATTGGCCTAGATTCGGTGCATGAGACTATGGAGAAGATTCAGCTTATTAGGAATAGGTTGAACACCGCTCAGAGTTAACAGAAATCATATGCAGATGTGAGAAGAAGAGAATTGGAATTTGAGATTGATGATTGGGTTTTTATGAAGGTGTCACCCATGAAGGATGTGATGAGATTTGGCAAGAATGGGAAGATTAGTCCCCATTTTTTAGGTCCTTATCAGATTCTGAGGAGATTTGGTAGCGTTGCTTATGAGTTAGATTTGCCAACAAAGTTAGAAGTAGTTCATCCAATTTTCCATGTTTTCTTATTGAAGAAGTGTGTTGGTGATCCGACCTTGATTGTTCCTTTGGAGGTTCTGGGTGTGAAGGATAGTCTCACCTATGAGGAGGTTCCCATAGAGATCCTTGATCGTCTGATTCGGAGGTTGAGAAATTACCTAGATGAGGGAGCCACTTGGGAGGCAGAATCAGCCATGAAAGCCAAGTACCCTCATCTCTTCCCTTCCGATTCCATTTCAGCTTCAAGTAATAGTTTCCTCCTTAGTATGTTCCTTCGATTCTATTCCATCAGTTTTCCCTATGATTCTAGCATATATTCATGTTTTCGAAGTTGGTTCAATCATGTTTTAAGTTACAAGCTCAGTTATCATGTTTGTTCTTCAGATTTTATGTATTGTTGATTGGTTGGGTTATTTTCTTTTCAGTTTTCCCTTGTTAAGTCTTCATTCGAGGATGAATGATCTCAAGGGGGAGATATTGTAACACCCCGAAATTTGATCTAATTTTTAAACTTAAGAAATTTGTGGATTTTAAACTTTTCAGAAATTATGGGTCCAAATCACGAAACATGGTTTGAACCACGAGAGGTGAAATGAACTCGTGGTTCTAGTCTACTGGTTCAGAGTCTGGTCTCTGAACCACGAGTTGGTTCTACAGACCGTGGTTCTGACTATGGTCCGTCTAGTCAACTCGTGGAACTTGATTCAGAGGATTTCATGTTTCCCAGAAATTACGGCTCAGGTCTACGGGCCGTCGTTCAGTTGACGAGTCATCATGTTCACTCGTGATTTACCTTCTGCAGCTTGTTCCTTTGGCCAGGAAGGACGGATGGAAACCACGAGCCGTGGTTTGGTCTGCGACCCGTGGAATCCATCTGTGGCCCCTAAAAGTCAACTTTTTCCAACTTTTTCCTAATTATGTCCAGGGTTATTTTAGTCATTACCCATACTTTTAACTCTTAAGTGAGGTCGTTTTGGACATTTTTAGCATGATTTCTAAACTTATTAGCCTAAGTTCCTTCTCATGACCTCATTCCCCTACCAATTGGGAAAAGAACTCCTTCAAGATCCAAGTCTCAAGTTCCAAGTTCGAATCTCCTCTTCCTTTCAATTTCAAGTGGGTTAGATCCAATCAATGTATGTGAGTATTCAGCAATGGGTTCCTTTCACCCTTGTGCCCAAAACCCCCAATTCTCAAATTAATTTATGAACGTGTGAAATTAGGGTTTTGATCTAAATTGGGGAAAACTTATGAAATCGGGTTCTATGCTTAAATTCATGGTTCCTTATTGCTTATTTATGATTTGATCATGATTCCTTTGTTGGATTTAAAAGCCCAACCATTAAACTTGATTCCTAGCATGATTCTATTGAATTGCATATTTTCTAGTGAAATTAGACATGATTAGATATCATGACTTTATGAATTTATGAAATTGCATGCCTAATTCTTCAAGTATGAATGTAGAAACAAAAGTATGATTTGAATTATGGCTATGCTTTACTTTAAGAAATTATGATATGAGAATTGCATGGTACCTGATGTATCTTCATGCTTTTCAAAGGAGATTTGGTATTCGATTATACCTTCATGAATTTATGAGCTATATGCATATTTTGGGAGTAGTACTTAGCACCGAGCGATGAGGGTTCGATTATCCAAGTCCAAACTACATTGCCAGCAGAGGTTATGATTTGCCCTATATGGGCTTATGAGAGTGGATCCACATCTTGATAATGGTGTCCTATGCTTGAGCGAGCATTAGGACAACTTTGTTAACTAGGAATATATAGTTGGGTATGGTGACTCATTCCTTGGCAGGGTTCAAGTCATCTTTGCTAACTAGGGTTATATAGTTAAATTCCATATAGCTCGCATGGTCTAGTGTCGGTTATAAGAAACTCATGTATGAATATTTTGACTCATTTAAGCTTTTGAAATATATTGAAGTCTTGACTCTTGTCTCATGTTTACTGATCAAACTATGATATTTACCTTTGATAACTTCTTCATGCATGAACTAAGTTTCTATTTACGATTTAAGTATGTTTTTAGTATATTAATGCATATCTCGCATATTTGGTATATCCTATAGTACTGACGCATATCTTGCGCTGCATCCTTTAATGATGCAGATTCAGCTTGGTTCCCTCACACTTGTAGCTAGTCAGTGTCAGTCGTTCAGATCTTATTGGTGAGCCCTCATCCTACGAGGACCGGAGTTATGATTAGTTTTCTTTATGTCCCTTGTTGTTGGGATTCATGAGTTAGTTGGGGTCTTGTCCCATCAACTCCTATTTCAGATTTAAAAGGTTTAGACATAGCTAGTTTGTATTCTGAATGAGTTTCCTTGTAGGATTTTGGCTATTTAAGTTATGGATTTCTAACTTCTCTCTATGAATGCTTTCGTTTTATTTCCTTAGGTTATCTGAGTATGCTATGTCCAATGGTTAATCTAGGGCACTCGTGTCCCAAATCCTATTTTATGTCTAGGGGGTAGCCTCGGGGTATGACCAACTTGGTATCACAGCCTCTGTTTCAAGAGTCCTAGGGTGTTTGAAGCCGCATCGAGTTGAATCTCATTCATGTGTGTGAAGCGCACCACACATATGAGGGAGAGTCTATGAGATGTCTTTGAACAACTTCACTTCTTTCATGATCATATCGTGCGATAGAGCGTAACTCTATTATCCCTCTAATCCTTTCCTGGTATATTTCAGATTATGCCTCGATATGCGATGCCTTACCGAGCCACTCAAAATGCTGCTCCTCCAATTTTGGCCCCTGAGGTCACGAATGAGAAATTTAGGAATGCCATCCATTTGCTAGCCCAGATCTTAGCCGCTTAGGCCATCCAACCAGCTCCTATCCCAGTCCACCCTAAAGGTGGGGTAGTGGCCTAAGTTTGTGATTTTGTCCAAATGAACCCACCTGAATTTTGGGGTTCGAAGGTGAGTGAGGACCCACTTAGCTTTATTGATAAAGTGAAGAAAATATTTGATGTTACGCAAGTGGGTGATATTGATTGTGTGGAGCTCGCATCCTATCAACTCAAGGATGTAGCCCATATCTAGTTCGCGCAATGGAAGGAAGCTAGAGCTAAGGACGAGGTCCTTATGACTTGGGAGGGTTTTGAAAGGGCCTTTCACGATCGGTTCTTTCCCCGAGAATTGAGGCAAGCGAAAGCTAAAGAGTTTGTGAACTTGAGACAGGGATCCATGACAGTCCAGGAGTACAGTCTGAGGTTCACTCAGCTCTCCAGATATGCTCCTACTATAGTAGATGACCCACAGGATTAGATGAGCAAGTTTATTAATGGGGTTTCAGATATGGTGAAGAAGAAGTGCAGATATGTTATGATGTTGAGTGATATGAACATTTCCAGACTTATGACTCATGCTCACCAGATAGAGGGGGACAAGCTTAGGAATACGGCTAGGGAGAACAAGAGGGCTAGATCCGAGGGTTCAGGTTTTGGCCATCACAAGTCTGGAAGTGGACATCGCTTCTCATTTAAGAAAAAGTCATCAGGACCCGTTCATTCTTCAGCTAGTACTCCTACCCAGGCCTCCAAGCCTCATCATGATCAGACTGGTAGAAGAGTTAGTTCCTATTCATAGGGGAGTGTTGCAAAAGGTGCTTCTTACCCTTCTTGCACCAAGTGTGGAAAGAGTCATCTTGGTGAGTGTCTAGCCGGTTCAGGTAGTTGCTTCGTATGTGGTCAGGATGTACATTGGATTAGAGATTACCCTTCACCTAAGAAGGGATAGGGAGGTAGTAGAGCTAAGTCTACCCCAGCAACTTCAGGAGGTCGACCAGCCTAGCAGGGTACTGCTTCTAGTTCTGGTGGTCAGCGCCAGAACTGCCTTTATGCTATGTCCTCTCGTCAGGACTAAGAGGGTTCCCCAGATGTTGTTACTGGTATGTTTAAAGTGTTCTCTTTCGATATGTATGCTTTGTTGGACCCCGATACCTCCTTATCTTTTATGACCCCTTATGTATGACAAATTCAAAATTTGTCCTGAATTGCTCTTAGAACCCTTCTGTGTTTCTGCTTCTATTGGTGAGTCAGTTATAGCCAAAAGAATCTACTGAAATTGCCCTATCTCAGTCCTTCATAGAGTCACTTCAGTGGATTTGGTAGAGTTAGAGATGACTGATTTTGATGTTATTCTTGGTATGGATTGGTTGCATGCTTGTTATGCTTCGGTTGATTGTCGTACTAGGGTTGTCAGTTTCAAGTTTCCTAATGAACCCATCTTAGAATGGAAAGGTAGTCCCCCATCCTCGAAAAGTCATTTCATATCTTATCTTAAGGCTAGAAAGATGATTTCAAAGGGGTATGTTTACCACATAGTGCAGGTTGTGGACACGGAGTTTGAAACTCCATCCCTTCAGTGTATTCCTGTTGTGAATGAGTTCCCAGAAGTTTTTCCCGAAGTTTTTCCTGGAGTCCCTCCCGAATGGAAAATCGACCTTGGGATAGATCTTCTTCCAGATACGAATCCTATCTATATTCCTCCCTATAGGATGGCTCCCGCAGAACTTAAAGAGTTAAAGGACCAGTTGAAGGATCTTCTTGATAAGGGTTTCACCAATCCTAGCATTTCTCCATGGGGTGCCCCAGTTTTGTTTTTTGTAGAAAAAGGATGGTTCCCTTAGGATGTGTATTGACTACCATCAATTGAACAAGGTCATAATTAAGAATAAGTATCCTATTCCTAGGATTGATGACTTGTTCGATCAGCTTTAAGGGGCTAGTTTCTTCTTCAAAATTGACCTTAGATCTGGTTATCACCAGCTTCGTGTTAGAGAATGATATTCTGAAGACAGACTTCAGGACTTGGTATGGTTATTATGAATTTGTTGTGACGTTTTTTGGTCTAACAAATGCTCCTGCAGCTTTTATGGAATTGATGAACCGTGTGTTCAAGCAATATTTGGATATGTTTGTGATTGTGTTCATTGATGATATCCTTATCTATTCTCAGAGTAAGGAGGAGCATGCGGACCATTTGAGAGTTGTGTTGCAAACTCACAAGGACTGACGGTTATTATTGAAGTTTAGCAAGTGTGAGTTCTGGATGCAATCTGTTGCATTTCTGGGTCACATTGTAACTTGAGATGGTATTCGAGTTGATTCTCAAAAGATTGAAGCAGTAAAGAACTGGCCTAGACCCACTTCCCCGTCTAATAGTAGGAGCTCTTTGGGTTTGGTTGGTTACTATAGGAGATTTGTGGAAGGATTTTCTTCCATTGCTGCCCCTTTGACTCGATTGACTTAGAAGAAGGTAAAATTTTAGTGGTCAGACCTTTATGAGAAGAACTTTCAGGAATTGAAGACTAGGTTGACCACTGCTCCAGTGTTGGCTCTACTTGGGGGCCTAGATGATTTTGTTGTGTATTGTGATGCTTCTAAGATTGTTTTGGGTTGTGTTTTGATACAACATGTTAAAGTGATTGCTTATGCCTCTAGACAACTTATGACTCGTGAGAAGAACTATCCTACGCATGATCTTGAGTTAGAAGCCGTTGTCTTTGCTTTGAAGATTTAGAGGCATTGCCTATATGGTGTGCACATGGATGTTTTCACCAATCATAAGAGTCTTCAGTATGTGTTCACTCAAAAGGAATTGAATTTGCGACAAAGAAGATGGCTTGAGCTTCTTAAGGATTATGACATGAATGTGCTTTATCATTCGGATAAGGCCAATGTTATGGCAGATGCACTTAGTAGATTATTGATGGGTAGTGTGTCTTTAGTCGAAGAAAGGAAGAATGAATTGGTTAAGGAGGTTCATAGGTTAGCTCGGTTGGGAGTTCACCTTATTGACTCGACAGAAGGTGGTGTTATTATTCAGAATGGTTCTGAATCATCCTTGGTAGCTGAAGTGAAGGCAAAGCAAGACAGTGGTTCTATTTTGCTTCAACTTAAGGGTGCAGTCCATTAGCAAAGAGTTGAGGTTTTCTGCCAAGAGGGAGATGGAGTGCTTCGTTATCAGGGTTGATTGTGTGTGCCAGATGTAAATGGGTTGAGACAGTAGATTTTGACTGAGGCTTATAGTTCTAGGTATTCTATTCACCCTGGTTCCACCATGATGTACTGTGATCTATGGGAAGTCTATTGGTGGAATGGTATGAAAAGTGACATAGCCAATTTTGTGGCTAAGTGTCTCAACTGTCAGCAGGTAAAAGTAGAGCACCAACGACCAGGTGGCATGACTTAGGATATTAATCTTCCTACTTGGAAGTGGTAAGCAATTAGTATGGACTTCATTACAGGTTTGCCTCGTACTCGAAGGCAACACGATTTGATTTGGGTAATTGTCGACCGGATGACAAAGTTATCCCACTTCTTGGCCGTTATAACTACTGATTCAGCAAATGATTATGCTAGACTCTATATCTGCGAGATAGTTCAATTGCATGGTATCCCATTATCCATTATTTCAGATAGGTGTACTCAGTTTACATCCCAGTTTTAGAGATCATTTCAGAGAGGTCTTTGTACTCAGGTGAAGCTTAGCACAGCTTTTCACCCCCAGACAGATGGCCAGGCAAAGCATACTATTCAGACTTTAGAGGATATGTTGAGAGCTTGTGTGATTGATTTCAAAAGTAATTGGGATGATCACTTACTGCTTATCGAGTTTTCTTACAACAACAGCTTTCACTCTAGCATACAGATGGCTCCTTATGAGGCACTTTATGGTCGAAGATGTATATCTCCTATTGGTTGGTTTGAGGTAGCTGAGGCAGCCTTGATTGGCCTAGATTCGATGAATGAGACTATAGAGAAGGTTCATCTTATTAGGTAGAGGTTGAAGACAGCTCAGAGTCAACAAAAATCATATGCAGATGTGAGGAGAAGAGAATTAGAATTTGAGGTTGATGATTGGGTTTTTCTGAAGGTATCACCCATGAAGGGTGTGATGAGATTTGGAAAAAAAGGGAAGCTTAGTCCTCGTTTTGTCGGTCCTTATCAGATTCTGAGGAGAGTTGGTAGTGTAGATTATGAGTTGGATTTGCCAAGAGAGTTAGAAGTGGTTCATCCGGTTTTCCATGTTTTCTTATTGAAGAAGTGTATTGGTGATCCGACCTTGATTGTTCCTTTAGAGGATGTGGGTGTGAAGGATAGTCTCACCTATGAGGAGGTTCCCGTAGATATCCTTGATCGTCAGATTCAGAGGTTGAGAAACAAAGAAGTCACTTCGGTAAAAGTCCTTTGGAGAAATCAGCTAGTTGAGGGAGCCACTTGGGAGGCAGAGTCAGCCATGAAAGCCAAGTACCCTCATATTTTCCCTTCCGATTCCATTTCAGGTTGAGGTAATAGTTTCCTCCTTAGTCTGTTCCTCTGATTCTATTCCATCGGTTTTCCCCATGATCCTAGCATGTATTCATGTTTTCAAAGTTGGTTCAGTCATGTTTTAAGTTACAAGCTCAATTATCATGTTTGTTCTTCAGATTTTATGTATTGTTGATTGGTTGGGCTATTTTCTCTTCAGTTTTCCCTTGTTTAGTCTTCATTTGAGGATGAATGATCCTAAGGGGGAGATATTGTAACACCTCAAAATTTGATCCAGTTTTTAAACTTAAGAAATCTGTGGATTTTGAACTTTTCAAAAATTATGGGTCTAAATCACGGACCGTGGTTTGAACCATGAGTCGTGAAATGAACTTGTGGTTCCAGTCTGCTGGTTTGGTCTCTGGTCTGTGAACCATGAGTTGGTTCTACGAACCGTAGCTCTGACTACGATCCGTCCTGTCAACTCGTGGAACTTGATTCAGAGGATTTCATGTTTCCCAGAAATTATGGCTCAGGTCTACGGGTCGTCGTTCAGTTGACGAGTCATCCTGTTGACTCATGGTTTAACTTCTATAGTTTGTTCCTTTGGCCAGGAAGGACGGATGGAAACCATGAGCCGTGGTTTGGTCTACGACCCATGGAATCCATCCATGGCCCCTGAAAGTCAACTTTTTCTAACTTTTTCCTAATTATGTCTCAAGGGTATTTTAGTTATTACCCATACTTTTAACTCCTAAGTGAGGTCATTTTGGCCATTTTTAGCATGATTTCTAAACCTATTAGCCTAATTCCCTTCTCATGACCTCATTACCCTACCAATTGGGAAAAGAACTCCTTCAAGCTCCAAGTCTCAAGCTCCAAGTTCAAGTCTCCTCTTCTTTTCAATTTCAAGTGGGTTAGCTTCAATTAAGGTATGTGGGTATTCAGCAATGGGTTCCTTTCACCCTTGTGCCCAAAACCCCCAATTCTCACATTGATTTATGAACTTGTGAAATTAGGGTTTTGATCTAAATTGGGGAAAACTTATGAAATCAGCTTCTATGCTTAAATTTATGGTTCCTTATTCCTTATTTATGATTTGATCATGACTTCTTTGTTGGATTTAAAAGCCCAAGCATTAAAGTTGATTTCTAGCATGATTCCATTGAATTGCATGTTTTCAAGTGAAATTGGACATGATTAGATATCATGAATTTATGAATTTATGAAATTGCATGCCTAATTCTTCAAGTATGAATGTAGAAAGAAAAGTATATTTGAATTATGGCTATGCTTTACTTTAAGAACTTATGATATGAGAATTGCATGGTACCCGTTGTGTCTTCATGCTTTTCAAAAGAGATTCGGTATTCAATTATACCTTCATGAATTTATGAGCTATGTGCATGTTTTGGGAGTAGTACTTAGCACCGAGCGATGAGGGTTCGATTACCCAAGTCCAAACTACATTTCCAGCGTAGGTTATGATTTGCCCTATGGGCTTATGAGAGTGGATCCACATTTTGATAATGGTGTCCTGTGCTTGAGCAGGAATTAGGACAACTTTGCCAACTAAGGTTATATAGTTGGTCATGGTGACTCATTCCTTGGCAGGGTTCAAGTCAGCTTTGCTAACTAGGGTTATATAGTTAGATTCCATATAGCTCGCATGGTCTAGTGTGGGTTAAAAGAAACTCTTGTATGAATGTTTTGACTCCTTTAATCTTTTGACATATATTGAAGTCTTGACTTATGTCTCATGTTTACTGATCAAACTATGATATTTACCTTTTATAACTTCTTTATGCATGAACTAAGTTTCTACTTATGATTTAAGTATGTTTTCAGTATATTCATGCATATCTCACATATTCGGTATATCCTATAGTACTGACGCATATCTTGCGCTCCATCCTTTGATGATGCAAATTCAGGTTTGTTCCCTTACACTCGTGGCTAGTCAGTGTCATCCGTTCAGATTTTATTAGAGAGCCATCATCCTACGAGGACCAGAGTTATGGTTAGTTTTCTTTATGTCCCTTGTTGGTGAGATTCATGAGTTAGTTGGGGTCTTGTCCCATCAACTCCTATTTCATATTTAGAGGCTTCAAACATTGCTAGTTTTTATTCTGAATGAGTTTCCTTGTAGACATTTGGCTATTTCAGTTATGGATTTCTAACTTCTCTCTATGAATGCTTCCACTTTATTTCCTTAGGTTACCTGAGTATGCTATGGCTAAGGGTTAATCTAGGGGACTCGTGTCCCAGATCTCGTGTTACATCTAGGAGGTAGCCTCGGGGCATGACAAACTTAGTATCAGAGCCTCAGGTTCAAGAGTCTTAGGGTGTCTGAAGCCGCATCGAGTAGAATCTCATTCATGTGTTTGAAGTGCGCCACACATATGAGTGAGAGGCTATGCGATCTCTTAGAAAAACTTCACTTCTTTCATGATCATATCGTGTGATAGAGCTTAATTCCAATATCACTCTAATCCTTTACTTGTATGTTTCAGATTATGCCTCGATGTGTGATGCCTCACCGAGCATCTCAAAATATTGCTCCTCCGGTTCTGGCCCCTGAGGTCACGAATGAGGAATTCAGGAATGCCATCCATTTGCTAGCCCAGACCTTAGCTGCTCAGGCCTACCAGCCTGCTCCTATCCTAGTCCACCCTCAAGGTGGGGTAGCAGCCCGAGTTCGTGATTTTGTCCGAATGAACCCACCTGAATTTTAGGGTTCGAAGGTGAGTGAGGACCCTCTTAGCTTTATTGATGAAGTGAAGAAAATATTTGATGGCACGCAAGTGGGTGATGTTGATTGTGTGGAGGGCGCATCCTATCAACTCAAGGATGTAGCCCATATCTGGTTGACGCATTGGAAGGAAGTTAGATCTAGGGACGAGCTCCCTATGACTTGGGAGGGTTTTGAGAGGGCCTTCCTTGATCGGTTCTTTCTTCAAGAATTGAGGCAAGCAAAAGCTGAAGAGTTTGTGAACTTGAGACAGGGATCCATGACAGTCCAGGAGTACAGTCTGAGGTTCACTCAGCTCTCCAGATACGCTCCTACTATGGTGGCTGACCCACAGGATTAGATGAGCAAGTTTATCTATGGGGTTTCAAATATGGTGAAGAAGGAGTGCAGGTTTGATATGTTGTTGAGTGATATGAACATTTCCAGACTTATGACTCATGCTCACCAGATCGAGGGGGACACGCTTAGAGAGATGGCTAGGGAAAATAAGAGGGCTAGATCCGAGGGTTTAGGTTTTGGCCATCAGAATTTCGGTGGCAGACATCGCTCCTCATTTCAAAAGAAGTCTTCAGGACCTACTCATTCTTCAGCTAGTATTCCTATCTAGGCCTCCGAGTCTTATCATGATCATACTGGTAGAAAAGCTGGTTCCTATAAAGGAGTGTTGCAAAGGGTGCTCCTTACCCTTCTTGCACCAAGTGTTGAAAGAGTCATCTTGGTGAGTGTCTAGTTGGTTCAGGTAGTTGCTTCGGATATGTTCAGGCTAGACATTGGATTTGATATTGCCCTTCAGCTAAGATGGTACAGGGAGGTAGTAGGGCTCAGTCTACCCCAGCAGCTTCTGGAGGTCGACCAGCCCTGCAGGGCACTGCTTCTAGATCTAGTGGTCAGCACCAGAACTGCCTTTATGCTATGTCCTCTCGTTAGGACCAAGAGGGTTCTCCAGATGTTGTTACTGGTATTTTGAAAGTGTTCTCTTTCGATGTGTATGCTTTGTTGGACCACGGTGCCTCTTTATCTTTTGTGACCCCTTATGTAGCATGCAAATTCAAAATTTGTCCTGAATGGATTTTAGAACCCTTCTGTGTTTCTACTTATGTTGGTTAGTTAGTTATAGCCAAAAGAATCTACTGAAATTGCCCTATCTCAGTCCTTCATAGAATCACTTCAGCGGATTTGGTAGAGTTTGAGATGACTGATTTTGATGTTATTCTTGGTATGGATTGGTTGTATGCTTGTTATGCTTCGGTTGATTGTTGTACTCGAGTTGTCAGTTTCAAGTTTCCAAATGAACCCATCTTAGAATGGTAAATAGTCCCCCATCCTCAAAAAGTCATTTCATATCTTATCTTAAGGCTAGGAAGATGATTTCAAAGGGGTATGTTTACCATATAGTGTGGGTTATGGACAAGTGTCCGAAACCCCATCCTTTTAGTCTGTTCTTGTTTTGAATGAGTTTCCAGAAGTGTTTCCCAAAGATTTTCCCAGAGTCTCTACCGAATGGGAAATCGACTTTGGGATAGATCTTCTTCCAGATATGAATCCTATATCTATTCCTCCTTATAGGATGGCTCCTATGGAACTTAAAGAGTTAACGGACCAGTTGAAGGATCTTCTTGATAAGGAATTAATCAGGCCTAGCATTTCTCCATGGGGTGCCCAGTTTTATTTGTGCAGAAAAAGGATGGTTCCCTTAGGATGTGTATTGACTACCATTAATTGAACAAGGTCACAATTAAGAATAAATATCCTATTCCTAGGATTGATGACTTGTTCGATCAGCTTTAGGGTGCTAGTTTATTCTCCAAAATTGACCTTAGATCCGGTTATCACCAGCTTCGTGTTAGAGAGTGTGATATTCCAAAGACAGCCTTCAGGACTCGGTATGGTCATTATGAATTTGTTGTCATGTCTTTTGGTCTAACGAATGCTTCTGCAGCTTTAATGGAATTGATAAACCTTGTGTTCAAGAAATATTTAGATATGTTTGTAATTGTGTTCATTGATGATATCTTTATCTATTCTCAGAGTGAGGAGGAGAATGCGGACCATTTGAGATTTGTGTTGAAAACTCTCAAGGACCGACGGTTATTTGCAAAGTTTAGCAAGTGTGAGTTCTGGATGCAATTTGTTAGTTTTCTGGGTAACATTGTGACTAGAGATGGTATTCAAGTTGATTCTCAAAAGATTGAAGCAGTAAAGAACTGTCCTAGACCTACTTCCCCATGTGATTTTAGGAGCTTTTTGGGTTTGGCTGGTTACTACAGGAGATTTGTCGAAGGGTTTTCTTTCATTTCTACCCCTTTGACTCAATTGACTCAGAAGAAGGTAAAATTTTAGTGGTCGGACCTTTGTGAGAAGAACTTTTAGGAATTGAAGACTAGGTTGACCACCACTCCAGTGTTGGCTCTACCAGAGGGCCTAGATGATTTTGTTGTGTATTGTAATGCTTCTAGAATTGGTTTGGGTTGTGTTTTGATGCAACGTGGTAAAGTGATTGCTTATGCCTCTAGACAGCTTAAGACTCATGAGAAGAACTATCCTACGCATGATCTTGAGTTAGAAGCCGTTGTCTTTGCTTTGAAGATTTAGAGACATTGCCTGTATGGTGTGCACATGGATGTTTTCACCAATCATAAGAGTCTTCAGTATGTGTACACTCAAAAGGAATTGAATCTGCGACAAAGAAGATGGCTTGAGCTTCTTAAGGATTATGACATGAATGTGCTTTATCATTCGGATAAGGCCAATGTTATGGCAGATGCACTTAGTAGATTATTGATGGGTAGTTTGTCTTCAGTCGAATAAGGGAAGAAGGAATTGGTTAAGGAGGTTCATAGGTTAGCTCAGTTGGGATTTCTCCTTATGGACTCGACAAAAGGTGGTGTTATTGTTCAGAATGGTTCCGAATCATCCTTAGTAGCTGAAGTGAAGGCAAAGAAAGACAGTGATCCTATTTTGCTTCAGCTTTAGGGAGCAGTCCATTAGCAAAGAGTTGAGGTTTTCTCCCAAGGGGGAGATGGTGTGCTTCGTTATTAGGGTCTATTATGTGTGTCAATTGTAGAAGGGTTGAGACAACATATTTTGAGTAAGTCTCATAGTTCCAGGTATTCTATTCACCCTTGTGCCACTAAGATGTACCGTGATCTACAGGAAGTCTATTGGTGGAATGGTATGAAGAGGGACATAGCCGATTTTGTTGCTACGTGTACCAACTGTCAGCAGGTAAAGGTAGAGTATCAACGACCGGGTGGCATGACTCAGGATATTGATCTTCCTACTTGGAAGTGGGAAGCAATCAATATGGACTTCATTACCGGGTTGCCTCATACTCTAAGGCAACACAATTTGATTTGGGTGATCATCGACCGGATGATAAATTCATCCCACTTCTTGGCCGTTAAGACTACTGATTCAGCAGATGATTATCCTAGACTCTATATCCGGGAGATAGTTCGATTGCATGGTGTCCCATTATCCATCATTTCAGATAGGGGTACTCAATTTACATCCCAGTTTTGGAGATTGTTTTAGAGAGGTCTTGGTACTCAGGTGAAGCTTAGCTAAGATTTTCACCCCCAGACAGATGGCCAGGAAGAGCATACTATTCAGACTTTGGAGGATATGTTGAGAGCTTGTGTGATTGATTTCAAAGGTAATAGGGATGATCACTTACCACTATCGAGTTTGCTTACAACAACAGCTTTCACTCTAGCATCCAGATGGCTCCTTATAAGGCACTTTATGGTCGGAGATATACATCTCCTATTGGTTGGTTTGAGGTAGGTGAGGCAGCCTTAATTGGCCTAAATTTGGTGCATGAGACTATGGAGAAGGTTCAACTTATTAGAAATAGGTTGAACACCGCTCAGAGTCGACAGAAATCATATGTAGATGTGAGAAGAAGAGAATTGGAATTTGAGATTGATAATTGGGTTTTTATGAAGGTGTCACCCATGAAGGATGTGATGAGATTTGGCAAGAATGGGAAGATTAGTCCCCATTTTTTAGGTCCTTATTAGATTCTGAGGAGAGTTGGTAGCGTTGCTTATGAGTTAGATTTGCCAACAAAGTTAGAAGTAGTTCATCCAATTTTCCATGTTTTCTTATTGAAGGGTGTGAAGGATAGTCTCACCTATGAGGAGGTTCCCATAGAGATCCTTGATCGTCTGATTCAGAGGTTGAGAAATTAGCTAGTTGAGAGAGCCACTTGGGAGGCAGAATCAGCCATGAAAGCCAAGTACCCTCATCTCTTCCCTTCCGATTCCATTTCAGCTTGAGGTAATAGTTTCCTCCTTAGTATGTTCCTTCGATTCTATTCCATCAGTTTTCCCTATGATTCTAGCATATATTCATGTTTTCGAAGTTGGTTCAGTCATGTTTTAAGTTACAAGCTCAGTTATCATGTTTGTTTTTCAGATTTTATGTATTGTTGATTGGTTGGGTTATTTTCTTTTCAGTTTTCCCTTGTTAAGTCTTCATTCAAGGATGAATGATCTCAAGGGGGAGATATTGTAACACCCCAAAATTTGATCTAATTTTTAAACTTAAGAAATCTGTGGATTTTGAACTTTTCAGAAATTATGGGTCCAAATCACGAAACGTGGTTTGAACCACGAGAGGTGAAATGAACTCGTGGTTCTAGTCTACTAGTTCAGTCTCTGGTCTGTGAACCACGAGTTGGTTCTACGGACCGTGGTTCTGACTATGGTCCATCCAGTCAACTCGTGGAACTTGATTCAGAGGATTTCATGTTTCCCAGAAATTACTGCTCAGGTCTACGGGCCGTCGTTCAGTTGACGAGTCATCATGTTCACTCGTGATTTACCTTCTACAGCTTGTTCCTTTGTCCAGGAAGGACGGATGGAAACCACGAGCCGTGGTTTGGTCTACGACCCGTGGAATCCATCTGTGGCCCCTAAAAGTCAACTTTTTCCAGCTTTTTCCTAATTATGTCCAGGGTTATTTTAGTCATTACCCATACATTTAACTCCTAAGTGAGGTCATTTTGGACCTTTTTAGCATGATTTCTAAACCTATTAGCCTAAGTCCCTTCTCATGACCTCATTCCCCTGCCAATTAGGAAAAGAACTCCTTCAAGATCCAAGTCTTAAGTTCCAAGTTCGAGTCTCCTCTTCCTTTCAATTTCAAGTGGGTTAGTTTGAATCAAGGTATGTGGGTATTCAGCAATGGGTTCCTTTCACCCTTGTGCCCAAAACCCCCAATTCTCAAATTAATTTATAAACTTGTGAAATTAGGGTTTTGATCTAAATTGGGGAAAACTTATGAAATCAGGTTCTATGCTTAAATTCATGGTTCCTTATTTATTATTTATGATTTGATCATGATTCCTTTAAAAGCCCAAGCATTAAAGTTGATTTCTAGCATGATTCCATTGAATTGCATATTTTCTAGTGAAATTAGACATGATTAGATATCATGACTTTATGAATTTATGAAATTGCATGCCTAATTCTTCAAGTAAGAATGTAGAAAGAAAAGTATGATTTGAATTATGGCTATGCTTTACTTTAAGAAATTATGATATGAGAATTGTATGGTACCTGATGTGTCTTCATGCTTTTCAAA
Source organism: Jaltomata sinuosa (assembly GCA_003996215.1). Taxonomy (NCBI): domain Eukaryota; kingdom Viridiplantae; phylum Streptophyta; class Magnoliopsida; order Solanales; family Solanaceae; genus Jaltomata; species Jaltomata sinuosa. The sequence continues at coordinate 22,507 of QJPP01004973.1, forward strand.
GGAGATTTGGTATTCTATTATACCTTCATGAATTTATGAGCTATATGCATATTTTGGGAGTAGTACTTAGCACCGAGCGATGAGGGTTCGATTATCCAAGTCCAAACTACATTGCCAGCATAGGTTATGATTTTCCCTATATGGGCTTATGAGAGTGGATCCACATCTTGATAATGGTGTCCTATGCTTGAGCGGGCATTAGGACAGCTTTGCCAACTAGGAATATATAGTTGGGTATGGTGACTCATTCTTTGGCAGGGTTCAAGTCAGCTTTGCTAACTAGGGTTATATAGTTAGATTCCATGTAGCTCGCATGGTCTAGTGTCGGTTATAAGAAACCCACGTATGAATGTTTTGACCCCTTTAAGCTTTTGAAATATATTGAAGTCTTGACTCATGTCTCATGTTTATTGATCAAACTATGATATTTACCTTTGATAACTTCTTCATGCATGAACTAAGTTTCTATTTACGATTTAAGTATGTTTTCAGTATATTTATGCATATCTCACATATTCGGTATATCCTATAGTACTGATGCATATCTTGCGCTGCATCCTTTGATGATGCAAATTCAGGTTGGTTCCCTCACACTCGTAGCTAGTCAGTGTCAGCCGTTCGGATCTTATTGGTGAGCCCTCATCCTATGATGATAGGAGTTATGATTAGTTTTCTTTATGTCCCTTGTTGTTGGGATTCATTAGTTAGTTGGGGTCTTATCCCATCAACTCCTATTTTAGATTTAGAGGCTTCAGACATAGCTAGTTTGTATTCTGAATGAGTTTCCTTGTAGACTTTTTTCTATTTTAGTTATGATTTCTAACTTCTCTCTATGAATACTTCCGCTTTATTTCCTTAGGTTATCTGAGTATGCTATGGACAAGGGTTAATATAGGGCACTCATATTCGTGATCCGGTGTTACGTCTAGGGGTAGCCTCGGGGCCTGACAGTTATGCATGCTAATAGGAGCTTATGTTAAAGAATGTTGACCGCAGAGACTAGAGAAAGTTAAGACAAGTATCTCAGAAGGGAATCCTAGTATATCGACCTTTGAGCTAAGGGGGAGATTGTGAGGTGATGAACCAAGTCAGGACTTGAGGTTCAGAGATGAGTTCCTTAACAACCCATTCTTAATCTACCGCATTCCTCGGACCCCATTAATATGATACTCTAACCATGTCCTATCATTCAGGCCATGCCTATGTCTCAGGCCCCATCTTGAATAGTATGATGAATATAAGTTGTGAGCAAGAAGTGTCCTTATTTTTTATGCTTGTACTCTAGTCCTCCAATGGTTCCCCTGTGTTTTTTGTAATGGTTAGTGAAACAAGCTAGGTTAGGCTAAGGTGGGAGAGTTAGATGCTTGGTTAGTGGAGACTGCAGTGTACCTATGTTACCTAAGCTATTAGGTATGGATGAAAGATGAGAATTTTCAATGGTAATAGTTAGATGGGGGATATATGGTGTAATTACATGTAGAAGTTCTCAAAGTGATTGTAGTAATAGGCTTGAATGTCATGAATGGTAAACACAGGGAAAATTGGATCATATGTCTAGTGACTCCTTGACTAGAGTCTGGGATTGGTTGATTTTAATGATTTAAAGAAATAGTGTTCTTGAGGATATAGACTATAGAAGGCCGTAAGTCGGACTAGCATAGTCACTTTATGTGTAATACCTTGTACCTCCAAATTGAGCTTGAACCTAGTAAGAGCATGCAGTTAGACTTGAAGTCTTATGGTAGTATATACTCATGTGAGAATCATAAGTTGTGAATGATTAAAGGTGACAATCCTAATCCATACTTTCAATTCCTATAAATTCATGCCTTGCACTATTAAGATCATGTTCCATAGAATGCATGTCTTAGATCATGTCTATGTCTAGAACCGAGTACCATATGATTCGTGCTTATACGTTCTCTTTGTGAGTAGCTACGAAGTGCTCATGTTAATAAAGTACCTATGAGCCTTAAGAAAGTTTGTTATTATAGTATCATCCTTTATTTCTTACATGTAGAGCTTTTTGTGAGTCTATAACCTTCATTTGAGGACGGATGATCCCGAGGAGGAGATAATGTCACACCCCGCATCTTGAATTCTGGTCGTATGGGATTAAACCGTGGGAACAGAGGGGAGAAACAAGCCAAATGGGCAGTCCCATTGGATGTTCAACTCCCCTAGGGGCAATCTCATCTTTACCTTTTTCCTTAACCCTAAATGATTAAAAAAACCCTCCTTCCCATCTGATTTGATATGCTATTTTTATAAGTCAAAATCCCTCTCTTTTTTTTCTCCAAAACAGATGCAAGAAATCCAAGAGACTTGGCTCAAGACTCAAGCCTAATTCCCTCACTTTTGATCACTAGTTCTCTGAATGTTTGAGGTATGTAGAACTAATTTCTTCATCTACTTCTTCAAGTTTTATTCCCCTACATTTCGAATTACTCTCAAGAAGTTTAGGGTTGAAGGAATTCCCCGTCTTTGTCAATCAATTAAGTCTTTTACAAGTTACTGGGAAATCTGGAAAAGAAAACTCAATAGTTCATAAATATACGTTAGATGTTGTGAATTACATAAATTCTGTAAAATTACTACCAGATTTGCAAATATTTATGCATCATGAAATTTATGGAGTACTCTATAAGTCTTGTAGTCATCTGTTAAATGGTTTGGAGTTTTGGCATGAATTATACATGTATTTTGTTGAAATTTTCGTCAATCAAGGAACTAGTTAGAGGATGAACTGCTTTGCTTATGATCTTTGTGATTGGCTTTTTTTTCTTTTTTTTCTTTATTTAAAATGTCCATGTCTCTATTTTCGCAACTGAATAGCAAAATTACAACCTATTATATATACAAAGGTTATATTAACAGCCTAAAGAAGTAGTTAAATACTAGGCTTAGGACACATGATTCACCAAATTAAGCTTCCTTGTTGCCCAACAAAGAGGTAAAGACCATGATAATATTCTTTGTTGCATCCATACATATACCACCTTCTGCTAGTTTTCTTATAACTATAGTGTTTGAATTTTTATTGTGCTGCTAAGATAACACTGGAAACTCCAGCTATTATATGATGAATGACAAACCTCTACTACACCACCTTAATTTGCTTCATAGTTTCATAAAATACTATGGAAGTAGGGACATGAAATATTGATATAATATGGCGAGATTTTAATCTTTTTGATTTTCCAAAAATGCTAAATGACTACAATAGATCATGAACTATGAATCTAGCTGAATCATGAGAATGACAATGTAGGGATTGTTAAATCTTTGATATGGGCCCTAAAGTGGCACGCTTATAACATGAGCCTAATAAGGCTAAAGCATGAATATGAACCAGTAAGATTAATAATTTGGGTTAATGATTAGTAAAATGATTATTTAACAGTATGAGCTTAAGGAAGTTAGTTAGCTTACCGAGAAGGCATAAGTCTAAATAACAAGTGCCCAAAACTATGTTTACCGATGTAGGATAGAGATTATTCCGCAAGTCGGATAACTCTTTTTCTTGTCTCCCAAAAAGGGGCTAATTATGGATCCTTGCTAGAAAATCATGTCATGTCATATCATGTCCTCTGCCCGACAAGGTGTAGGATGGCTTAGCTGATCGAGCTGAGATCAGACTTCATGCGCTCATATGGTAGTTTATGTCAATTAACCACTTGCTACCATAAATAAGTAAAATAATTAATTCACTTTACATTGCCAAATATGACTTCAGATTGGGCTGTTGTACTTTATTGTTATACTATTTTCCCTTTTGTGGTTTTTCATACTAATACATTCCATGTATTGATTATCTTTGGTGCTACATCATTTTATGATGTACATTCAAGCTCTCAAGTCCGTGATCAGGCGCATCATTAGATTCCCTATCTTCTGCTATTGGTGAGCATCCCTTCCACCAAGGGTCAGGTTAGACATATTAGCTTTCTTATATTTTATTTCAGTATTAAGAGTATATCGGGGCCTTGTCCCGCAAACTTCTATTATTTAGTAGAGGCTTCATAGATTCTGTCAGATGTTGGTCAAATATTCTTATTTTCAAGAATTTAGATTTATAACTTTCAGTTTAATACATTTTATGTAGTTTTAATGGATTGTGATGAAAACTTTCCTCCTTTAAGGGATCATGTTTTAACTTCATATCATTTTCCAATTTATTTAATTATTATTGTTTCATACTCATCTGATATGCCAGAAATTCTCTCGTACTAGGAATAGTATTGAGTGTATGCCACGTCCAGAGCCTCGGTTTGGGGCATGAAAAACTTGGTATCAGAGCCAGAGTTCAAGTGTCATGGGGAGTCTATGAAGTCGTGTCTAGTAGAGTCTAATTATGGGTGTGAAGCATGCCACACATATAATTAGGAGGCTACAAGGCATTTAGGAAATATTTTCCCTTCTTTCATACTCTAGATCATGCTATAGAGTTGAGCCTTAAGAGAATGATCATAACTCGTGCGTTGTTTCCTTCTTACCATTTACCTCTTGTCTTTAAAGGGATGAGGGATGATATAAATATAAATTCTTATTTATGTGTTACTTTTAGATTGACCTATCAGGGATGGAAAAAGTTTCACAAGGACTCAAGAGGAGCTTGAACCAACTCCCTAATGCATTTGAGTCTCATGTTACTCCTCCTAGTAATAATAACACTATTCTTGCTCCAAAATAGGGTTGTTGGTGAAACTCTGGGAACACGTCAGTATCACCCTTGTGTTAAGTGTAGCAAGAGACACTTAGGAGTATGTCGCATGAATCTAGGCATATGTTATCAGTGTGGTCTTTGAAGTCATAGATAGAGAGTGCCCATTTTCCAACCATGTTAATGAAAACATCAGACCCAGTCGAACTGTGCAGTCACCTATTTGCACCCGATGTGGTAAGGGTCACCAAGGGATTTGTTATCTTGGTACAAATAAGTGCTTTAGATGTAGCCTTCCCGGTCATGTTTGGAAGAATTATCCCTCCATTGGGAAAAGGGTAGTAAGAGGCTGGATATCAGTATCAAGCGAACGTCAATTTCCCTTTTTTTATGCGATGGTAGGTCGAGTAGGGGCTAAGGTATTGCCAGACGCCACCATAAGTATGTTGTCAGATTTGTCCTTGTATGTACTTGGTGTCCCAGACTTATACTATCTTATGAGGGTTGTCTTAGTCTAGGAGTTAGAGGCTTGGTAATTTATTATATTTTATGGGGGTGTTGTGAGCCATAAGTAGAGGATCAATCCCAAGGTCAGAAATATGATATCATAAGTGTAGAAGACAAAAGGTGAGAATAGTGATTAATTAAAGTATGTAGCTAGAGTCATGTATCTGTTAAGTGAATAACGGGATGGTGTTTCCTTCAGTGTTGGCTAGGGTATAGCAAGACTTGCAGATTTTATGGTAGTTAGTAGAGATAGAATGGTTGGTTAAGATGACTTGGGGTATAGTCGACCTAGGGAAGAAGTTTAGTATGGCTTGACTTTATGTTAGTAAGGAGTGATAGTAATGTTATGAAGGAGAATGTGCTTGTAGGCTGCAATGAGATAGATGGCGTGATTAAGGTCAGCTTATTTGTCATGAACTTTCAATGGACTAGTGGTTCTTTATTTATTTATTTATTAATATATTTAATTTATTTTTTTGCTATAGTTCGGATTAGTATAACCTGATAATTTTGTCATACATGTTTAGTATTTGACACTAAGCTTGTACTTTAGATGACCACCATGGTGAAAGAATGGCAGTATGAGAGTGATAGCACTAGTTTTGGGAAATAGAGCTAGTAGGCTTGACTTGGTGTATGAAGGAGCTTAAGATAGTAACTTTGGGAAAATGTGAATGTGAAAGCCTAAATATATGTGAACTAGAGGTGAAACGGTGATTTATGGCTAACTCACTAGGTAAAGAAGAGCCTTAAGTTCTAAGTTACATGAGATTCTAAGTTAAAAGTGCTTTGTATGCCTAGTTAGTACCCTTGAGATGTTGAGTGTGGAGAAGGCAAAAGTATGTATTATATAGTGCTCTTAAGATATGATTTGAGTGAATTGTAGATGGATGATGTTAAGTCTCTTAGTATAAATCTTAAATTTCCATTGTTTTGGGTGGATGTGAACTTAGATGTGTGATGTTAGTATGCTAAGATGGGAAGGAAAGGTTTAGAGGAGGTAGTTATGGATGCTAATGGGAGATTAAGTTATAGAATATTGACCGTAGAGATGAGAGAAATTTAAGACAAGTATCTCACAAGGGAGTCCTAGTATATCGACCTTTGAGCTAAGGGGTAAATGGTGAGGTGATGAACCAAGTCAGGACTTGAGGTTCAGAGATGAGTTCCTTAATGGCCCATTATTAATCTAGCGCATTCCTCGTACCCCATCTAAGATGATACTCTACCCATGTCTTATTATTCAAGCCATGCCTATGCCTCAGGCCCCATCTTGAGTAGTACAATGAATATAAGTCGTGAGTGAGAAGTCTCCTTCTTATTCTTGATGCTCGTACTCTAGTCCTCCCGTGGTTCCCCTGTGTTTTTGGTAAAGGTTAGTGAAACAAGCTAGGTTAGGCTAAGGTGGGAGAGTTAGAGGCTTGTTTAGTGGAGACTATGGTGTGCCTATGTTACCTAAGCTGTAAAGTGTGGATGAAAGATGAGAATTTGCAATGGTAATAGTTAGATGGAGGATATATTGTGTAATTATGTGTATCAGTTCTTGAAGTGATTGTAGTAATAGGCTTGAATGTCGTGAATGGTAAACATGGGCACAATTGTATCATATGTCTAGTGACTCCTTGACTAGAGTTTGGATTGGTTTATTTTAATGATATGAAGAAATAGTGTTCTTGAGGATATAGACTATAGAAGGCCGTAAGTTGGACTAGCATAGTCAATTTATGTGTAACACCTTGTACCTCCGAATTGGGGTTGAACCTAGTAAGAGCATGTAGTTAGACTTGAAGTATTATGGTAGAATGTACTCATGTGAGAATCATAGGTTGTGAATGATGAAAGGTGACAATCCTAAACCATACTTGCAATTCCTATAAATTCATGCCTTGCACTATTTAGATCATGTTCCATAGAACGCATGTCTTAGGTCATGTCTATGTCGAGAACCTTTTACCTAATGATTCGTACTTATACGTTCTCTTTGTGAGTAGCTACGAAGCGATCATGTTACTATAGTACTTATGAGCCTTAAGAAAGTTTGTTATTAAAGTATCATCCCTTATTTCTTACATGTAGACCTTTCCGTGAGTCTATAACCTTCATTCAAGGATGAATGATCTCAAGAGGGAGATATTGTTACACTCCGCATCTTGAATTCTAGTCATATGGTATAAACTGTGGGAACAGAGGGGAGCAACAAGACAAATGGGCATGCCTATTGGCTATTGAACTCCCTTAGGGGGCAATTTCATCTTTTCCTTTTTCCTTAACCCCTAATGATTAAAAACCCCTCCTTTCCATCTGATTTGATATGCTATTTTCATCAGTCAAAATCCCTCTCTTCTTCTTCTTTAAAACAGACGCAAGAAATCCAAAAGACTTGGCTCAAGACTCAAGCCTAATTCCCTCACTTTCAATCACTAGTTCTCCGAACATTTGAAGTATGTAGAACTAATTTCTTCATCTACTTCTTCAAGTTTTATTCCCCACCATTTTGAACTACTCTCAAGAGGTCTAGGGTTGAAGGAATTCCCCCTCTTTGTCAATCAATTGAGTCTTTTACAAGTTTCTGGGAAATCTGGAAAAGAAAACTCAATAGTTCATGAATATTTGTTAGATATTGTGAATTACATAATTTCTTTAAATTGCTGCCAGATTTGCAAATATTTATGCATCATGAAACTTATGGAGTACTCTATAAGTCTTGTAATCATATGTTAAGCAGTTTGGAGTTTTGGCATGAATTATACATGTATTTTGTTGAAATTTTTGTCAATCAAGGAACTAGTTAGAGGATGAATTGCTTTTCTTATGATCTTTGTGATTGGATTTTTTTTTAATTTTTTTATTTAAAATGTCTGTGCCTCCAATTTGGCAACTGTATAGCAAAATTACAACCTACTATATATACAGAGGTTATATTAACAGCCTAAGGAAGTAGTTATTTACTAGGCTTGGGACACATGAGTCACCACATTAAGCTTCCGTGTTGCCCATCGAAGAGGTAAAGACCATGATAATATTCTTTGTTGCATCCATACATATACCATATATTGCTGGTTTTCTTGTAACTATAGTGTTTAAATTTTTATTGTGTTGCTAAGACATCACCGAAAACTCCAACTATTATGTGAGGAATGACGAACCTCTGCTAGACCACCTTAATTTGCTTCTTAGTTTCATAAAATACTACGAAAGAAGGGACATGAAATACTGATATAATATGGCAAGATTTTAATCTTTTTGATCCTCCAAAAATACTAAATGACTACAATAGATCATGAACTATGAATCAAGCATGGTTAAATCTCTGATATGGGCCCTAAAGTGGCACACCTATGACATGAGCCTAATAAGGCTAAAGCATGAATATGAACCAGCAAGACTAAAAATTTGGGTTAATGATCAGTAAGATAATTATTTAATAGTATGATCTTAAGGGAGTTAGCTGGCTGACCGAGAAGACATAATTCTAAATGACAAGTACCCGAACTACGTTTGCCAACGTAGGATAGAGATTATTCCGCAAGTCGGATAACTCTTTTTCATGTGTCCCGAAAAAGGGCTAATTATGGATCCTTGCTAGCAAATGATGTCATGTCATGTCCTATGCCCAGAAAGGTGTAAGATGGCTTAGTTGATCGGGCCAAGATTAGACTCCATGCGCTCACATGGTGGTTTATGTTGGTTCACCACTTGCTTCCATAAATTACTAAAAGAATTAATTCACTTTACATTGCCAAATATGACTTCAGTTTGTGCTATTGTACTTTATTACTATACTATTTTCCCTTTTGTGTTTTTTCATACCAATACATTCCATGTATTGATCGTCTTTGGTGCTACATCATTTTATGATGTAGGTTCAGGATCTCATGTCCGTGATCAGGAGCATCACTATGATCTCTATCTTCTGCTATTGGTGAGCCTCTCTTCCACCAGAGGGCAAGTTAGATGTATTAGCTTTCTTATGTTTTATTTTAGTATTAAGGGTATACCAGGGCATTGTCCTACAGACTTCTATAATTTAGTAGAGGCTTCACTGATTATGTCAGATGTCGGTCAAATATTCTTTTTTTCCATAATTTGTATTTATAACTTTCAGTTTAATACATTTTATGTAGTCTTAATGGATTATGATGAAAACTTTCCTCCTTTAAGGGATCGTGTTTTAACTTCATATCATTTTTTACTTTATTCAATTATTATTGTTTCATAATAATATGATATGCTAGAACATTCACTCGTACTATCAATAGTATCGGGTGTGTGCCACATCTAGGGCCTCAATTCAGGGCGCGACAATTATTCCTGAAAACGGTCTGTTATGCCTTCTATTGTAACTTTACTTTTTGCGTCAACTTTTGTCTTTGAGGTTGAATGCAATGGTTCTAACAATGGTTAGTTTTAACTCAAAACGGTCAGTAAAGCTCCTCATTTTTGATACATCTATGCCCTCTTATTGAATCAAGTCTATCCTTCCTGCAACACAATTAAAACAAATCAATTTGCACAATACTTACTTGAAAACTATTAAACTTCTTCGTTAAAAGCATCAAATAGGTCATAAAATCCCGACACATCAACACCCCCAACTTAGAGATTTTGCTTGTCCTCAAGAAAACAAAACAAGACTCACATAATGACTAACCACACAACTAATGGATGTTTAACTATCATAAAACACAGGATGTCTACAAAATTTCTATTAGGTAACTTTAAACATGTTATAATATAAATTCCCAAACCTAATTTCTTTAGCCCAAGTGCAACCAAAATCCACTTTGAGATATGTGGATCCACACATGACATCATATCGTTAAGAAATAATTGTGTAAGCTAAGAAATGAAGACAACTTATCTTGTAGCCAATTAATAATCACCATGTGCCCTCACTTTAGACCAAAGAATGTACCTCGTATTATAATATGAAGCACACATGAGGGATTTGTAAGGCAAAGGAGAAGAGAAAACACTCACACTCATAATGAATTATGTATGCAACACTCGATGAAGCATAAGCTTGTCCATAGTGTGATACTCTACTAATATAGGAACCATCAAACATAGGATCAAAAAGGACTTTTGTTGGTTATAATGTAGGCTAAGGGACGGGTAGGATTCGTGGAACAAATAGTGGCTATCCTTCCTAAGCGCTTATAGTACACTACATGCTTCACTTTCAGTCCACCTTTTACTTCCCACTTTCTTTCCCTTCTTCATTCACACCCAATGCATTGGCAAGGAGAAATTTATTCAACTACAAACAATCATACCCTATTTACAAAGGCAATACTATATTTTATATATATATATATATATATATATATATATTTTATATCCTTGCTCAATGCCAACACCGTTTTTTATACCCCTTTACACACATTCACCCTTTCCATTACTGCTCCTTTCTCACAAATTTCAAGACAAGTGCTTAGGAGGTTTTTAGATTAATTATTAAGTCTTAGAACAAAAAAAGGGTAGGCTTTGTATGCGGCTGCCAAAGAATATGTTCAAGGCTCAACGTGTCTTACTAAGGTACTGCACTAGGTGGGTCAAAGAAGGAGTGAAAATGGGTTCATAAAAGAATGCCTCAATAATTTCCTAAGTTTAACTTTCCTCATTTCTCTTTGCACACACATTGGGCAAGTTCTAGACATCAAAATGCAGCATGGATCAACAAAAATTCATACACACACATGGCACACGGTTCTAACTATTAACTATCAAGTTCAATGCACATGCTCACATACCCACAGTCATTATCCTCAACAACTATAATGTCATATGTAGAGCCACACAAATCAGAGTTTCAGTTTACCACACATACATGGCAACAATTTTTTTTTGGAGGAATCACCAAAAAACACACATGCTTATATTACAAGACATCACTGCTTAAGTCATCCTTATTTTCTTCAAATTAAACAAAACAACAACCTAAACTACACATGCTGATTCAACATAAAATGAAACACCCTCAGGAAAAAGAAGTTGACAAGAAAAACCCACGGACAGAAAACCGAGCAGTCCCACCGCTCACTAAAAAGTGTTGAATTGTCCCTAATACAAAGAAGATAAAGCAAGGGAAGTGAGACTTACTTGTGGAGCCCTAGGCGCTGGGGTTTGGTGTCTGTGTGTTCTCCACATGCATAGCAGGATATGAATATGTCTAAGGGGAACTAATGTCACATACCAGCACAAGATCTATAGCACCGGATATGCTGGAAGATGTACCCTCTCCTCTGGGTTGGTGCAGCTCGGCCAATGACTCTCTCATCCCTAGCCTCATCAACATATCCTCCTTACGCTTCACCTCAAACTGTTTTAACTCAGTGCCATCATTATCACATGGGTGCTTCCCTATATCTCATGGGGGTGGAATAAGATAGGATAACCAAATAACTAAAGGTACAGGTGGTGTGGTTACAGCCTAGGTGGGAGCAACAAGATCATCAAATATCATAACTGGATGAGACTATAGCTCAAGAACATCCCTCCTAATCTGAGCCATCTCCTCCCTCAATGCCTCAATGGCAGATGTGGATGAAGCCAAGTTGATAGCCTCATTCAGAAGAATCCCAAATCCATCTAATAGGGCATGTAACTGCTCAATGAATGTCAAAAGGGGTGTCAATACAGCATCAATCGCACTCGTTATGAATGGACCAATTCATTCAATAACTATGGACCTCTCTGTTAGTATAATCAGCCTTGTAGGACACTAACATCAAACCCGCTCTATATAAGCATACAGAGCAACAGGTTGTGAAGGTTGTGCAGTGGAAGGGACTAGAGCTGCAGTAGATAATGTGGCCGCAGTAGAAGGTGCTAGTGGCGGTGCCCCAGTGGGCTGTGAATGAACTGCGGCTATCTGCTCACCTACTAGCTTGGGTGTTTGCTCTAATGTTGTATCCATTGATATGGACATAGCTCGCACTACTCCAGCAGCTGCACGATTCTCATCATTTGTCTTGTCAATATCTTGTGTTCTGGTAGCAGTCAGCAATCTGTCAAACCCAGTGAAAAGAGAAATATATGTACCCTGGCATATTCTTGTGATGAGGCATGGAAATGGCATAGTGGTACTCAATATGGCTGCCCTCTCTCGGATCTCTAGTGTAACTAAATGCCCAAAATTAATTGAGAATCGAGATAGCAAACTCGCTACCAATATTACCTTATCTATGGTCAGAGTATCATCACTTGTAGTTGGCATCAGCTTCATATGTACAACCTTCCACCAGAATTTTGCTGTAAAGCTCAATGAACTCTTGTGTATAGTAGGCACGACTTCCTGCAACTATGGTGGCTCCTTGTCAGTAATCAGTGATGCTAACCAAGCCTGCTTGAATTTCTGGTGACTGAGCTTACGGGTGTATTCAGGAGTAGCTGCTGGTGCAATGTATTTAGGCCCAAAATAGAAGCGGTTTATGTTTTTTTTTGAAATATCAATGTTTGTACCTCGGACGGGCACCCTGTCTAGAGCTGGTAGTGACTTTAGTGGGGTATCCTTAGACACATTGCTTTGTAGAGTAGCCAGGTAGGAGGCATAAAACTCATGAACTAATGTGACGCAGTACTAGCCCAGTAGACCACTAATCCATTCAAGCTGGTAGTGTTAGTATAAGGCATAGAGTGTCGGGTAGTCGTCAAAACCTGCTGAGTTAATCTAAATCTCATCTGCAATTTCTCACTTGGGATTTCCCCACTTGTTGTGTGCCATCCCGGAAATGTAGGTATCTTTCATGCCGGTGACTCCCCAATGAATGCTATCCTGATACTGGTTGTCTTTTTGTCACTGCTCATTCAGCCTTTGTTGTTCAGTGGTAGGTACAACATCTCCTGAGGCCTCAGCTTGTTAGTCAGATGCTTCCTTGGCCTATTGGTCAGAATCTGACGATGATGAAGATGATGAACCCCCCTTTTTAGATTGGGAGGGTTCAGGGCTAGGACTCACCCGCTGCACCCTTTGTCGAGTCTGGGGCCGCACTAGTGGGGCAATTTCTTCTTCGAATTCTTTCGATTCATCTTGTAGTCGTGTTTCAATTTCCTTTCCCCAACTAGCAGGCCCCCCACTACTACATCCTCTGGATGGTGGATTTTTTCAAACCATACCTGCAGAGAACGTGTTAGTATCAACACTAAACAAGTAGGCACAAAATATCTAAAGTTTGAAACGATTGGGATAACAGTCTGTGCTAGAGTAGAATGAACCGCTCCCTACTTTGTTTTGTTATGACAGAAACACCAAATTTTTACAAGTTAAAATGGTCGATTGAATAGACCATTTTGGATAGAAACGGTCCATTTCTTTGTCCATTTTGGAAAATAGAAACTGCTACAATTGTACAAGTTAAAACAGCCAGGAAAACAAGCCATTTCGTATGGAAATGGTTCGTTTCTCCTTTCGTTTGGCAAGAACACTGAACAAAAAACTTTCAACCTTCATTACGCTTCAAGAAATGATCTGTTATTGGGTATAATAGGTAGTTTAATGATTCGCAATGATGAACTGAAATCCCAAATTCCATGTTTTTATCCTTGCAATTAAGGTTAGGATCTGTAGAGTGCTTCTATGGTTCCAAATACTCATCGTGGGGACAAAAACTAAAAATTTGGAACTCGTTCATATGAAAACAAAACATACAAATACATGCACTACGATCATTAGAATTGCACGAATGCAACCCTCATGTAATCACCAACCTAATATTCCTAACCACCGATTACAATAATAATTATATACACTGACATGCCATTCAGACTTCACATAGTCTCCCCAAGTTTAAAACAAACTATTCATCCCCCACTTTCATGCCCAATCAGTGAAACATCATGCCTCCGACCCATCCTTATGTTGCTTTTCAACACTAGCAACTAGGGTTCCTCAAATAACAATCAATAACCACATGAACCCTAGTTTCCAATTTGAGAGATAGAAGATGGGATGGAATCCTTATAGCAATCTAAAGGAGTAAGTGGGGAAGAACATACCAGATTGTTGACTTCCTCACTTGCTACAACCACGAACACAGAGACAGGGAGATAAGTGGTGTATGTTGCGTGCGGATAGTGGTGGAGAAGAAAGAAAAGAAGAGTTTTGGGAGAAGATTTAAAGGGAAAGAGGGATGTGGGAGAACAATTAAAGTAAGAGAATAAGGGGCGGTTACCTTATGTGAGTAGGAGAAAGGAATTTAAAATGGGTGTTTTAAACCCTTAAATGCACAATTTTTCAGTTTTTTTTAAATCCTGAACGATCACAAGAATGGACCATTTTGAGATGAAATGGTTCACTTTGATGGTTGTTTCACTAGTGACAGAAAATAGAAACATCTAAATTTTTGGAAGTTATAAAGGACGACAGAACGGTCCATTTTTGTCAAGAATGGTCCATTTTCGTCAAGAACGGTTCATTTTGCCTTCCATTATGACCTACTAGATTTGATCTATTTCAAAACATTAACACTCTCTACCCCTGTTCTTCTCTACACATTGATCACCTATAACTCTATTCCAACTATAAAAATAAATAACTACAAATAAAATGAAAGTAGTAAACTTGGGTTACCTCCCAAGCAACGTCTGATTTAATATCGCGGTATGATGCGTTACCCAAGATTAGTTTGGCTCTGGTCCATCCTTAAGATGGAGTTCCTCAACTAGTTTGTCTCCATCAGAAATGCCTAGGTAGTGTTTCACCAGTTGGCCATTAACCTTAAATATCCAAGAACCATTTTTGGACTCCAGCTCAACTGCTCCATGTGGAGACATGCTCATGACCTTGAAAGGTCCAGACCATTTAGATTTTAACTTTCCCGAAAACAACCTCAGCTTGGAATTGAACAACAACACAGCATCTTGAGGTTGGAACTCCCTATTCACGATCTTCTTGTCATGCATCAGTTTCATTCTCTCTTTGTATAGGACTGCACTTTCATATAAGTGAAATCAGAACTCCTCCATTTTGGTTAGTTGTGACAACCTGAACTTCACAGCCTCATCCTAATCAAGATTTAGTTTTTTCAATACCCAGAGTGCCTTGTGGTCTAATTCAACTAGTAAGTGGCAGGTGTTTCCAAATGCCAATTGGTAGGGAGATGTGCAAATTGGGGTCTTGTAAGCCGTACGATATGCCCATATAGCAGCATCCAACTTTCAGGACCAGACAGTCATGTTGGCATTGAAAGTCTTAGCAAGTATGCTCTTAATCTCTCTGTTAGACACTTCAACATGTCCACTTGTTTGGGGATGGTAAGGGGTGGCCATCTTGTGCATGACTCTGTACTTCTCAAGTAACTGAGAAAATACTCTATTACAGAAATGAGAGCCAACATCACTAATTATGGCATGAGGTGTGCCAAAATGAGTGAAGATGCTCTTCTTGAGAAAAGCTATAATGCTTCTAGCTTCATTGTTTGGTAAATTAATTACCTCCACCCATTTAGGAACTTAGTCTACCACAACCAGTATGTACTTTATGCCTTGAGAACTGACAAAAGGTCCCATGAAGTCAATCCCTCATACGTCGAAGAGCTCAACTTCCAGTATAAAGTTTAAGGGCATCTCATGCCTCCTCAATATGGTTCCCTATCTCTGGGATTGATCACATCTCCTTTCTATTTGATTTGAATCATTGTAGAATGTTGCCAGTAATAGCCACACTCCAACACCTTGACTGCAGTTCTGTTCCAGAATGGTATCCCCCTACTGGAGAGTCATGGCATGCTTTCAAGATGGGGAGGAACTTATCTTCAACAACACATCTCTGGATAATATTATCTGCACAAATCTAGAATAAATAAGGTTCCTCCCAGTAGTAGTGTCAGACATCTCACAAGAATCGCTTCTTCTGGTAGTTCTTGACATCTTCTGGTACAACACCTGCAACTAGAAAATTAGCATAGTTAGCATACTAGGGGACTGTGTCATGAGACATAGCCAATAACCTCTCATCAGGAAAGGCAACATCAAGATCGAGCTCCTCAGTTGGCTATGCACTCTCCTCTAATCGCGACAAGTGGTCCACCACTTGATTTTCTGTCCCGTTTCTATCCTTTACCTCGAAATCAAACTCCTGCAGCAGCAGCACCCATCTGATCACCGGGGTTTTGCATCCTTCTTTGATATCAAGTATTGAATGGCTGCATGATTAGTGTATACTACCACTTTGGAACCCAAAAGATACGCTCTGAATTTCTCTAACGCATAGACAATCTCCAACATCTCTTATTTAGTTACAATATAGTTCCTCTGTGCTCCATTCAATGATTTACTCGCATAGTACACTAGATGCATGATTTTGTTATAGCACTAGCCAAGAACAGTCCCAACATAATATCCATTTGTATCACACATCAGCTCAAAGGGAAGGGACCAATCTGGAGCAACAATATTTGGTGCCTCTGTCAACCTTCACTTCAACTCCTCAAATGACTTTAAGCAATACTCGTCAAAACTGAATTTATACCTCCTTTTCAAGAAGCTTGCACATTGACATGGAGATCTTAGAGAAGTCTTTGATAAACCTTCTATAGAATCCTGCATGCCCCAAGAAACTTCTAACGCCTTTAACATAAATTGGTGGTGGTAGCTTGGAAATGATATTAATCTTTTCTTGGTCCACCTCGATTCCTTTCTTAGAAACCTTATGCCCTAGAACAATGCCCTCATGCACCATGAAATGGCATTTTTCCTAGTTGAGCACTAAATTGGTCTCCTCACATCTTGCTAGAACTTGATCAAAATGATCCAAACAGTATTCAAAAGTATTACCAACAATCGAGAAGTCATCCATAAACACCTCTAGATAATCTTTAACCATATAAGAAAATATAGACATCATGCATCGCTGGAAAGTTGCAGGAGTATTGCAAACACCAAAGGGCATCCAGTTGAATGCAAATGTCTCATATGGATAAGTGAATGTGATCCTCTGTTGGTCCTCCAGTGCAATATTGATTTGGTTGTATCTGGAGTATCCATCAAGGAAGCAATAATAAGCTCGTCCAACCAACCTGTCCAGCATCTGATTTATGAAGGGCATGGGGAAATGGTGTTTACAGGTTGCTGCATTGAGCTTCCGGTTATCCATACAAACACTTCATTTGGTGACTGTTCTGGCTGGTATCAGCTCATTCTTGGAGTTCGCCACAATAGTCATACCTCTCTTCTTGGGCACACAGTGCACTAGGCTAACCCATGGACTATCAGCAATGGGGTAGACTACCCCCACATCTAGCCACTTTATAATCTCCTTTTTTACCACCTCCTGCATGGCTTGGTTGAGTCTCCTCTGGTGCTCAACACTGGGTCAGCTATCATCCTCCAGCTTAATTCTATGCTCACATATGCCTCCTGGAATCTCATGGATGTCAAATATTGTCCATCCAATAGCTTTTTTATACTTCTGTAACATAACTATCAACCTCTTTAACTACACATCAGAAAGCAAACTGGAAAAAATAACAGTTAAAGTTCATTAGGTCCCAAGAATTCATACCTGAGGTGGGCCGGGAGCTGCTTTAACTCAAGTTTGGGAGCCTCAATGATGGATGGTTTTGTTGGTGGTGTGGCTCTAGTCTTCAGGTCTAGAGAGAGTTTCTTGGAAGTGTAACTATAAGAACCAAGCCTTATTAGGGCATTCACGGTCTCCATGTATCCCTTCATGTCTTCTCCATCAAAGTTCACCAAAATAGCTACCAACACTTCACCAAAACTATCCTTCTCCACATTTTCCTCTATCGCTTCCTCTACTACGTGCTCTACCATATTTATCATTAAAATGCTATGATACTTGATTGGTAAGTACATTCCTTTGCTGGCTTGAAAAGTGACCTCTTCATCATTTACTCGAAATTTAATTTCATTCCTCTCCGAGTCTATTAGTGCTCTTCTGGTTGCTAAAAATGGGCACCCCAAAATGATTGGGATATTTTTATCCACCACATAATCCAGTATCACAAAATCAGCCAGTAACATGAATTTTTTGACTTTGACTAGCACATCATCAATAATACCGATAGGTTATTTTACGGACATGTCTGCCATTTGCAACCTCATGTTGGTAGTTCTGGGAAGTCCATGTCTGGACTACTTGTATATATTCAAAGTCATCAAATTTATATTGGCACCATATTCACATAGTTCTTTAGCAAACTCTCTTAGCCCAATGGTGCAAGGTATTGTGAACGCACTCGGATCACTTTTCTTCTCAATTGGGTAGTGTGAAATAATAGAGCTTACCTTGTGAGTAAGTTGTACATATTTATCCTTCATAGATCCCTTCTACTTAAGCAACTCTTTCAAGTATTTTTCAAATCCGAGCATCTCTTGGAAGGCATCAAGGAAAGGTATACTCATCGACAGTTGCTTCAACTGATCAAAGAACTTTAGGCATTTAGCATCCTCCATCTTTTTTACCAACCTTTGGGGGAATGGTGGTGGATACTTAAATGTCTTAATGATATTTTAAGAGGCCCTTTCTTCACCTCATCAACCTTCTCCTCACTTGGATCTTCTTTTTCACTTACAACATCTTCCTCAGGACTAATTTTTACTTTTTCCACCGGTTCATCAAATACATCAGTATTTGCTGTGGTAAAACCACTCCGGGTGGTGATGGCTATACACTGAGAGGTGATACCCCATCCTTTCATATTAGAAATGGTATCACTTGGTAGCTTACCCTTCAGTTTTGGGTTCTGCTCCCTTGACAAATCTCTGAACTGTTGTTCCAGCTTTTGGATAGACATCGTGTGAGAACCTACCACTTTTGCTATGTTTTTCATTGATGTGTATGCCTTCTCCTGATTGTAAAGGATCCTCTCTAACATACTCTCCATCTTGGAACATCCATGTTCTTGTTGATTTCCCCATGGAGGCACATATGGATTTCCACTGGGCTTGTTGTTATGGTCGCCACTGATTTTGATGTTGTGAATTCCATTAGGTATGCTATTGTGGTTTCCAATGATTCTAATTTCCATAGCCTTGACCCTGGTAGAACTGACCTTGTATTTACTGACCTCCAGTGTTTGTGATAAAGTTAGCTTCCTGTTCTTGCATTGTTTGCATCTCCGGGTATCCAGCTTCCTCAGAACTGAAACCATATGCTTGTTCTAGAGGTATGCTCTCTATAACATTCACCCTTTTGGTACCATTTTCAGTCAACTTCTTGTTCAATAAATCTAAGCTGGTGAACAACTTGGTGATGGTATCATCTCTATCATGATTTACCTTTGCTAGATTGCCTAAGGAAGGAGGCATGTACCCTACATTGGTTCCACTTGAGTTTCAGGCCTGGTTATGAGTTGTCAACCTGCTCATCATCGGCGTTACCCTGGCGAATGTTTTATACATGAAACTTCCCTCTGCCACTACCGCATTATTGGCAATTGACTGACAGATGGGTTCCAACGATGTGTAAAAATTCTCCATCAGAATATGGTCAGGAAAACTATAACCTGCAGATCGTTGAAGATACTTCTTGAACCTATCCCAAGCCTCATACAATTTCTCTCCTGGGAGTTGCTTGAAAAAGAAGATCTTGTCTCTGAGCTCTGATTTCTTTCTAGGAAGAAACCATTTCTTCATAAACACATTCACCAACTCGTTTCAAGTATGGATTGAGTTTGGGGCCAAATTGTTGAGCCAAGTGCAAGCTTCTCCAGTCAGCGAATATTTGAACAGCCTCAACCGGAAGGCTTTATTTTATACATGGTTATGTTTGTACGTCCGACAAACATCTATAAAGTTCTTCAGATGTTCATGAGGATCATCGTCAGTGAAGTTTTGGAAAAGACCTTTCAACCCTCAGCATTGCATGGGCCTCCTTCTCTGTCTTAAATATGGCAGCATCCACACGAGGAGGGACAATTGCTCTAGCATAGTGCAGCTCAGGGACCTTCGTAGCAAAAACATTGACCTTCTCATCAAACAGAGGATTTTCCTCATGCACATTCTCAGGGGTATTCTATGGATTGTTTCCTTGCTTCCTTCAATTTTGAGCATCCATATTTTCCTACAATCAGTACAAAAAAGACCAAGTGTGATAGGATAAGTAAGGTACACAAAGTAAAGCAAGAATTACTTCAAGTAAATTTTAAAATTGTATTCTTCAACAACAGCGCCGAAATTTGATACGTTCAAATTACACCATTTAACAAATATAAACTATCATTGTCAAATATAGTAACCTAATAACTAGGATGGGGTCGAATACCATAGGAAATAGGGCGAGAAACACAATTCTGAAAGCTATTTATTCTCTTTACTTTATGTCCAATCTGATCCCTTAACGAAATAGGAGTTGTTGTATTGAATTCGAGAACTAATGCGAGATAAATGTTTAGAATTAACAAGGTTTATGAAATCCAGGATTGTTTTACCATACAATAGAATTCCTCTAATGGTTACAAGTGTCGATATAGTCAATCCTAGGTTGATTTTGGGTGAACAATAATCAATGAGATACCAATTACTACCTTCCGATATGAAATTGGCCAATCCTTCATTTATCTTCCCAAATGAAATGAAGCGTACTATTAAGACAATCATGATAAGTTAAGTAGAATTAACGTATCCATACAAAATCCTATTAAACAAGGATTAACTCCTTGAGTTCTTAGACATTAACAATATCCCAATCTAAGTGAATCATTCCGGAAAACACTAGGATTAAAGGGCATTTAATTAATGTTTTGCAACCACTAATTTCCAACAATCCAATTGTTAACAACTCACCCACAACCTATTCAATTCTATATTGACACTGTTTCTCTAAGATTCTTTCAATGCATGGATTCACAATCCTAAAATTTAGCTTTAGTTACTCGTACTATAAAGAAAATCAACAACAATAATTGAATAAGTGATACTTACAAATTGAAATTGATTAGTAATAAGAACTTGTTCTTCTCGAGCACTCAAAGTAGCACCCAAATTCTGTTCAAAATCTCCAAACTAGAAGTAACGTAATGTTTTCTCCAAAAAACGTGTAAAATATATGCTGAAAGAAGTGTTGGCAAAAATACCCTAAGAGTTCTATTTATAGCCAAGTACAAATCAAATCTGAATTGGTCTAGGAAAGAAAAGATGCATCATCCTGAACGGGCGCCAAAATGGTCCATTTCAGTCTGCAATGGACCGTTTCGTTGATCATTGTAACATCTCTATCTGGGCAGTCTTTTGGTTCTAGAAATAGTGAAGAGAATAGACCGTTATTCCTAAAAATATTTCGTGATGCCTTGGGTTGTAACTTCACTTTGTGCGTCAACTTCTGTATTTGAGGTTGAATACAATGGTTGTAATAATGATTCGTTTCAACTCTAAACAGTCAGTATAGCTCCTCATTTTTTACACATCTACACCCTCTTATTGAATCAAGTCTATCCTTCATGCAACACAACCAAAGCACATCAATTTGCACAATACTTACTTGAAAACTACAAAACTTCTTCGTTAAAAGCATCAAATGTGCCGGAAAATCTCGGTACATCAAAGATCATTCTCCAGCAAGTCAGTATACAGATTGTGCCTAAAATTAACTAAAGTGAATCTCGAGAAAGAATCTCATGATCACCATAGAATATCCAATCTCTTATTAACGGTTCAAGATTCGTCATTAACCTCTAACTAGGTAGCAATTAAGAGGATGTCCTCAAAATTTCCACCAAGATTCATTTGTGAGTTCAGAGACAAACTCCGAGAATTCCCCAGCACTAGGAGATCAGAGTCTACTTCAGAAATCCCAAGCTGCGATAAAGTCCAAGGCAGACTAATACCCAACTATGACAGATTTCTCAAAAGACCATTTCCAAACTCCCTAACTAGGATAATGAAGGATATCCAGATCTTGCCAACAGTATGTCAGATCTGTCTAGAGTGAAGGACGTTCATTGAGGTAGTGCATGACATGACAAGACTGGCAGAGATTTTTCTAAATTATACCTCCAAAATCATCTCTTTTCAAAAACTAATTTGAAAAAATTTACAAATTAATTTGGTCCTTTATAAATTTGAATTTGTCTTACATCTACTGTTACCTAGGGAGTCGAGGATGTCAAGTACCCAAAGATGGCAAGCACCCAGAGATGATAAAGCGAGGAGCAGGAGGTCGATACAGATCAGTTTTGCCAAAAAACTAATAATTTTTTTGTGGATGCAGGTTATCCTAAGAAGTGTCCAGAATCGGCAAAAGTCTCTCATTGTCCAGCATATTAAAAGCAATACAATGAGACTGAATTCCCAAAATTGGCAAGAAAAAGCCAAATCGATAGAAAGGAGCCAAAATGGCAGAGTTTCCTGGAACTAACAGCTTTTCTTATGATTTCAGGGACCACTAGATAAGGAGATATCAACGACATCCTCCTTAAATCCCCAACAAATCAGGGATCACAATGAACACACAATGTTCAAGAATGGTATTTATTGTTGTCCCCAAAAATGATTTTTCAGCCATTTGCTTACATTCAAAATAACCCCTTGTTTGTCTATCCACCTCGGAAAAGAGGATGATGCTTGCAAACAAAGTTATTCTGATCGTTATGAATGTTTCCCTTAAACGTTTTTCTTGAATTTGATTGTGGTAGCTAGCAAAAGCGACGTTGTATCTACTAATTGTTTGTCTTGAGCGTAGGTACACACAAAGGAGTCAACATGATGACATTAAAACTAAAGGTGATATTTTCTGCAACTGCTATGCATGTCATTGCACGATCATCCACATCATTATCATATTTGCATGTTGAGAGAACCATCATTATCAATTATTGCAGGCGTATATTCGCCGCAAGACTATTTCCCTCTCCGGCAAGATTAAAAGAGGATAACATCTAGAGGCATCCCTAAGTCACATTTAATATGCAAGATTGACCCAAAAGCATTTAATTATTATCCTATAAAGGCAGAGAAGTCTGACATCGAGGATATTTGTGCATTCATATTGTCATGCAAAGAAAGTGAAGTATGGCATCAAGGAATTTATATCCATTATCGCATAGAGGTGAAGGAGTTTGACATAGAGTATATTTTTTCATTCATATTATCACGCAAAGACGGTGGAGTCTGGTATCAAAAGCATTTATATCAATTATCGCGTAGATTGAGGAGTCTGACATGAAGGATACTTGTGCATTCAGAAGGCACAATTATATTTGATCATGTGGCAAAGTCCTTTCCTACCCCAAAGATCAAATGATGCTTTCCATCAGGGATGAGGAAAACATATAGTCTGAAGGATGTCTGTAAGTCGCAATCCAAAATTGGACAATTAAACAGATTTCCCAAAAGTTGATAGGTCAATGGTCGTATGTAAGCCATATGATGTCTAAAACTTGATAGTGTACAAGATTGCACAAAATTTGATAGACCAAGAGTTAACTCTAAGATGCAGCGATATCTAAAATTGGATAATGCGCAAGATCACCCAAGATTTGGAAGTTCAAAAGTAATTTGTAAGTTGCAATAATATCTGAAATTGGATAAAAGTACAAGACTATAAAAAATTGATAGTCGCAGGGTTATCTATAATCTGTGATATATCCACGTTGATATTTTACAAGACTACCAAAAGGCTAATAATTCAAGGGAAATCTGTAAGTCGAATTACATCCAAAATCAGATAAAAGTGCAGGATTACCTAAAAACTGGCAATTCGAAAGGCATTTGTAAGCCGCCTCTATTCAAAGTTGAATGATGTGCAAGATTACTCAAAAGTTGATAATTTGAGGGATATTTGTAAGCCGACTCTATCCAAAGTTGGATGATGTGCAACATTACCAGAGGTTTGATGATTCAAGGGATATCTATAAGTCGCATCGATACAAATGATGTGCAAGACTTAGCCAAAGTCATATGCAAAGATTATCACTGATGGCTAGGAGGGCTATCATATCAAACACTATTACATGTGGTTATAAGGACCATCATACCCGATGAAGTATCGTAGATGGCCAAGAAGGTCATCACATTCGAAGAATCGTCATATTCAACCACTGCTGAAGAAATCATGTGCGACAGTTTTGAGTGCTATTACATCAACTTATCACGAAAATGTCACAAATGGCTACAATGGCCATTTTGATATTGGGTCGTCCAACCCATAAATGTGTTGGTTCATCTACCCTATAAATGACATATTCATGTGGAGACGTCCACCCCTTTTGGTATGTTTATATATTTGACAATATGATGCTGACTTTGCTAGTTTGGGTCTTCCTCTCTAAAAGTGACCATTAGGCTAACTCTATCTCTATGAGATGCCTATTATCGAGCCATCCACTTTGTTACAGTTCGATTATTATCGAGCCATCCACCTTGTTATAGTTGGACTATTATTGAGTCATCCACCTTGTTATAGTTAGATTATTATCGAGCTATCTACCTCATTATAGTTGGATTATCAACACTTGTAAGTCACCACAACAGGAATGCGCAAAGTGTTAAAGTCGCAGCAATGGAAATGTGCACAATATAGCACTTTTAGCCGCAACAATGGGAATGTGCAAAGTTTGAAGTTGCAACAATGGGAATGTGCACCAGATACAATATTCCCAAGTCACAACAATGGGAATGCGTAGGCAGCCACAAGACCATCATATACCGTGAAACGTTGCTCTTCTTTGTAACAGGTACTTGGAAAGAAGGCATCTCTACCCGAGCAGATAGTACACACAAATGTCATAAGAGACACTACCTTTCTATTTCCATTATATTTTTTACTAACAAATTTTGTTCCAAATGTTGTTGAGAGCATCCAAGAGGATGAAGTTCTCAAAACAACACCATACGTGTAGACTATGCCAAAAAGGATATCGCACAATACAGAACTTATTCTTAATGAATTGGGACATAGTCCAAGAAGGAGGTATGGAAAAGAAACCATCTCTCTATATGAAATTATGTTACCACTAACCATCTTATTCTGAGATGTTATCGAGAGTATCTGAGAGAATGAAATTCTCAAGACAAAACCACAGGTGAAAATGACGCTAAAAAGGATACAACACAATGTCGAACTTTTTCTTAGCACCATATTGTGACATAGTCTAAAAAGGGATATCAAACTTCTTAGACACGAGTTGAGGGAAGACTTCCACTGCCATCAAACCATACCCATATCAGAAGGCATGTCGGTATTTCTTTATTTTTCAGTTCTAGTTTCGCATCTAGAGTAATTTTTGAACTAGCTTTGGGAGCCATATACCTTTTCTTCAAATTCGGGCCATGATACACCTCGAGCATTGGAATTTATGTCCATATAGATCTTATCTATGGATGTGAGGTCCACACATTTGTAATTAAGATGATTTCAAGCCTCTTTTCTATAACTCAACTATTCGTCACTCATCCCAAGCCAAATGTTGTTTTAACATAACGATTACCTTTTTCACCAATTGAGTCAAACTACAAGCATCTTGATTCCCTGAGTCTTGAAATATGTAGGGGGCTCTATGTTGAAAACTTGGCTACACTCCAAACTCCCCCAATCCTCTTACTCCCCAGCTTTCCGGTCTCTCCTTAATTTGAAATTAGGATAGCTTTTGAATTCTTTAAAAATTGTGCGTAAAATCAAGCGTCTTGAACTACAAGTGAAATCTGTAAGAAACCCGATACTAGGGTCTGGCCATAATTTCTTGAAATTCATGCTAAAACCAACCACTTTCAAGAGATGAACTAGTGGTCGGATAAAATTGGGATCGTCAATTCTCTTTGCCCAAGGTTCATTGTGTTCACCCTATCCAAAGGGAGGGGCAGTTATTGACACTCATTTTTCCCTCCACTATCAGGTTAATTATTGAGCTCTTAATTTCTAAAATAATTGTCAATAATTAATTTTATATTTAAAAGAATTTTAAAAAAAAATTAATCATAAGAATATTCTATAATTTTCATGAATAAATATATGTCTACATATAATCATATTATATATAGATGTATATTATTTTATGAATTTTAATATATATTCAAAGATTTTTCCCGAAATTATTTCAAAATATTTTAAAACTGTCATTTTTATTCAAAAGTAATTTAACCAGGAAAATAAATTACAAAATTTATGTTTTATAAATGCATGATTAAATAATATTGAAAAATAATTATTTTTTTGTTTAAATATTAAAAGCTCAATTAATTAATCCATATTTAGCTTAAATATGTTTCAATTACGACCTATTTTTCTGATTGATTCAATTTGGTCATCTTTTAAGTCAAATCTGGCCATAATCGAAATGAAAGTGGCCGACTCTTAAATCCAGAAATAGCCAAATTTTGCTAAATGTAGCCAAATCTCACCCTAATCAATTTCGGCCCAATTCAGACTACCCAAATCCCAACCCAACTACTCACCCCATACCCGACCCACTTTACCTATATTAATCTCTCACAATATATGTACACACACACACACATATTCCCTCAATGTCTCCCTCATGCGCCCCCCACCGCCTTGATTAAATCTCAAAAAGGACATGTAGTCCTTGTAAATGCACCTAGTACGCCTCCTTCACTCTTCTCTTTATATTCATTGTTACAAAACCAAACATTCCAAACGAACCTAGAAAATCTTCTCCCTTAAACGATATAACAACAGCTCCCAAATGAACCCAAAACCCTTGTTCTCCATCCAAGCCCCATTAACTCTCCCTGTCTCTATTTGTTTGTACAAAAGAGCTATGCTGGCGGGTTCTAGAAGAACCTAGAAACCTTCTAGGTGTCCTCTAATCCCTAAAATTGCAGTGAGGAACGTTCGAAATCATTGATTATTGATCTATTTTGTATGAAAGAGTACATATGTATCTTCATCATGGAGGATTGGAGTTCAAATTCCCCCCTCCCCCAATTCAATCCCCAAAACTCTCCTATATAAACCCCTTTTCTTTTAGTTGAAAGAGGTCAGTCAAATTTTGGGTTCACAATCAGCATTCTTTGAGATTTTTGGGTATTGGAGGGACATTCCTTATACCTTAAGAAAACCAAAGAAACACTTATTTAAATTTGAGTCTGAATCTGTGATTTTGGAGTGAAATTGGAGTTCTAAAGGTGGTGGAATCGTCGTCTTCGACTCGTAGTCCTAGTCGTTTCCCAGAAAAAAAAATAAAACTCTCCTTCTTTTCACTTTACTTTTCTTGTTCTCATTATAGTTAGTTGGCTGTGGTGATCCAGATGTGTTAAGTATTTCTTGGGGTTGACGATTGAATAATATTTTGGGATGATTAATGAAGGTGAAGGATGGGTTGAGGTTTGGGGGAATGGTTGAGCTCGGGGGAAGCTTTGAACCTGGGAGTTTGGCTTCTCCTAGGTGCTCCTAAGACCCGAAATTCCTCATCATTTCCCTCTTGTTTCTAATAGTTTGCAGTAGTGTTTGAGTTCTCTGTAATACGATATCTTAGATCTAAAAATTAATGTATGTTCTCTGTTAAGAAGATTCCACGATAGTTTAATAATTTGTTGTCTGGTTTGTGATGGTCTATGGTGGCTACTATTTCTTGTTAGATGGCCATCATTTGCTTTAAGATTAATATCCTTGTTAAGCTTTAGATTCAAATGCCTACACCAACATATAGGTTCATGCTTTTGTTAGAATAGTTATTAAGTGACATACGCACCCTTCTTATTGTTGACATTATGATTCATTTCACCTTTTTCAAATCCCAGAAATAAGCATAATTGTCATCTTCATATCAGATCATCATTTTCAGAAAGTTTTAGTAGCTTGACTAATCAATCCAAATATATATAGTTATTAAAACCTCAAAGTGATTTGCTTTCAGCTACTTATGTATTTGACTAACTTATGTGTGTGACTAAGGAACAAAAATTGGATAAGTTTTTCCCCTCTATACACTAAGTAATCACTCTGTAACAACCTTGTCTATTCTCTGGTTTTTAATGAATTTACTGTTTATTTTCCTTTAATCCTTAATGATACATCTAATCTCCATCTCAATTTGCAAGTTAGAAATAGTCATATTTGTACGCAAAATATTAAGTGTTTGGATAATCACATGTATGGTTTGATTAAATTGGTCAATATTTATGAATGATTGGTTCGTTTGCATAAACATTTCTTTAAAGCGAATTAGTTATTATTCTTAAAAGGCCCTCCCTTTTGGTTACTCCCCTTTCCTTTTGTATGGTCTAAGAGGAGAATAAATCAATCATGCTTAAGCTTAAATATTTTCCAAGTTATAACATCCGTCAATAGAATACTTATGCAACTATGATTATATTAATTCTAGATTGAATGTAGGAATAATGAAATACTAGTCCTTTATGGTCCTTCTTTTAGTATCTTACCAAAGTTAGTGATGGTGTGAATTTTCTTTTCATTGGCAGCTTGATCATAGTAAATAACTGTTGCTTAAATTGAATTAAGACATTTCATTTTGAAGATGGTTAATGCCATGCGTATGATTAAATTAATAAGAATTTCTTATTAATCCCTACTCATCTATTCTTATTGCATGAACTCCTCTATACGAGTCCACAAGGGACTCTCCCCTCTTTGCATTATCTTCTAGGAGGATGAGCCTAACAACTTCCTTCGAGTCAAGCCCCTTTAAGCAAAGGTCGGGCAGGTGTACATAGATATACTTGGTTATATAAAGTTACATGAAGAAGAAGAAGAAGAAAGTGTATAGTGGTATAATGTGATAAAGGAAGGAATGAAGCAAGTATACAAGTTTTATGCACCGATATATAGTGTATATACATGAAAACTTGAAGAAGAAGCTGTAATATATAGCAGATATACAGATTTTAAAATGGACCAAAGTCCATGAGATTTGAAGTCCAAAAGCTGGCTGGAATGTAAATGGGCCAAAGCAGGGGCACAATCTCAACTTTTACTCTATTTTATTTGTAATTTATTTCTATTATTTATTTGTAATTAACACTAACTTTAATTAATTAATCTAAATAGATCCCCTTCAAGTAGTTACTTTTGTTTTATCTTTAGTTATGTTTCATTAATTGTCACATAGATCTATTAAAATGAACTTTGTGTTAGTTTCCTTAAAATGAAGTTTCACATAAGAATTGGTTCTCTCTTTATTTCAAATGTTTAAAGTTTCCCCTTTGAAGAATTTTTTAATGTTGTAAAAAAAATGCTATCCTCATTTTAATCAATTTTTTCAAGTAAGTTTAAATGTTTCTTCGATCGTCAATTCTCTCAAATTAGCTTAAAATAAATATCTCAATTTTAGTCATGTCAATGCCAAGTAATCTTCTTACTTTGATTTTGGGTTTAGCTATATCTTCTTTCAAAAATGAGCTTTCATTTTCTTTCAACTTTAATACTTGCATAAATTAGTAAAAAAATCTCTTAATCCTTTTTAACTTAAAATTAGTATTTCTTTGAAGTATTTTCTCAAAGTTGTATTTTTCATCAATATATTTCCTTTAAAAATAGCAATTTCTCCAAATAACTCATTTATCTTACAACTTCTTTTTTCCACACTCCGAACTTGAAAAAGATAAAAGTTGTTCAAATCCTTTCTTTAAATAATAGCTTTTTTTAAGTAATTTTCTCATTTTTTTTCTTAATCTAGTTAAAATAGCTTATTCCTCTATTTGAATTATGTCATGTTCAAGGTCTTTAAATATTCTTGTTATTTTTCATGAAATCAATTTCTTTACCAAATTAGTCACTTTCCTTAAAGTTAGTCAAATTCTTTTGGTCAATTATTTTTTTAAATGGACGTTCTTAAGTGCCTTAAAACCTTCTTAAGATGTTATTTGAACCCTTACCCATTTTTTAAAATTTTAAAGATTTATTTCTATGTTTAAGTCTTTAAAATGTCTTTAAGTTTTCTTAATTTGTTTATAAAAATTATGTAGCGACTCTGTAATTTTTTAAAAATTATTTTGAAACTTTCCTTTAAGTTTTGAATGATTTTAAAGTGCCAATTTTTTTTTCCCAAATTCCTAAAAAAGAGATAAAACAACGGTACATCTTAGTGGCACCTGGATGGATAGAATATCTGGAGCTATAAGCCTCTGTCAAAATCTGATATCTCAACTCATCAATGTCTGGAACACATAATCGACCCTGATAACGAAGTACACCATCTCCGCCTTGGGAGAAAACCTCCACTCTCTGCTGGTGGACAACACCCTTCAACTTATGCAAGATAGGATCACTGTCTTGTTTCTCCTTCACCCTGACTACTAATAAAGATTCTGACCCATTCTGAACTATGATATCACCATCTGTTGAATCTGTAAGGAGAACCCCTAGACGAGCAAGCCTATGAACATCCTTAGCTAACTCCTTCTTTTCTTCTTCAACCTGTGACACACTACCCATAGACAACTTTCTAAGTGCATCATCCACTACATTGGCCTTACCCGGATGGTAAAGCACACTCATGTCATAATCTTTAAGGAGTTCAAGCCACTTTCTCTGTCAAAGATTCAACTCCTTCTAAGTGAACACATACTAGAGGCTTTTATGGTTGGTAAACACATCCACATGGACACCATACAAGTAGTGTCTCCAAATCTTCAAAACATTCTGTGACTGTCTTCAGAATATCACATTCTCTAACTCTAAACTGATGATAGCCGGATCTGAGGTCAATCTTGAAAAAATAACTGGCACCTTGAAGCTGTTCAAATAAGTCATCAATCCTAGGGATGGCATACTTGTTTTTTATTGTTACTTTGTTCAACTAACGGTAATCTATGTATATTCTGAGTGATCCATCTTTCTTATGCACGAAGAGAACTGAAGCACCCCATGGAGAGATGTTGGTCTGATAAAACCTTTATCTAGTAGGTCTTTCAACTGATATTTCAATCCTTTAAGCTCAACTGTAGCTATTTTGTAAGAAGGAATAGATATGGGGTGCATGTTTGGAAAAAGGTTTATCCCAAAGTCAATCTCCTTCTCAGGAGGGACTCTGGGCAGATCCTCGGGAAACTCACTGACTACTGGAATTTGGAGTGATGGGGTCTTGTACTCGGTGTCCTGAACCCATACTATATGATAGATACACCCTTTTAAAGATTATCTTCCTAGGTTTAAGGTAAGATATGAAAAAACCTTTTGACATTAGAGGACTACCTCGCCATTCTATGATAGGCTCATCTGGAAATTGAAATCTTACTACTCTGATTCTACAGTCGACTGAGGCATAACAGGCATATAGCCAATCCATGCCAAGAATGATTTAAAAATCAGGCATATCTAATTCTACTAAGTCAACTGAGGTAACTTTATGGAGGATTGAGAGTGGGCCATTTCTGTATACCCTCTTTTCTATGACTGAATCACTGACTGGGGTAGAAACTAAAAAGGGTTCTAAAATCTATTCAAGACTGACTCTGAATTTACATGCAACATAAAGGGTCATAAAAGATAGTAAATCCCTAGGGTCTAGTAAAGCATAAATATTAAGAGAGAAGACATGAAACATACCAGTGACTATATTTAAGGAACTCTCTTGATCCTAATGAGATGACATGGCATAGAGACAATTTTAGCGCTGACCACTGCCTACACCAGAAGTAGTACCCTATTGAACTGTGCGACCTGCTGGAGATACTGAAGTAGTGGGCTGAGCTCGACTTCCTCCCTATCCCTGCTTGGCAGAAAGGAACTCCCTCAACCTATGGCTAATCTAACCACACCCAAAACACCCATCTCTGCCATCAAGGCTCTCACCTGGATGGTTCTTACCACACTTAGGGCAAGCTGGAAAAGCGCGGCTACTTGTAATGTTGCCCTGATACTTAGAGTGTGATGCTCTATTCTTTTGATTATGTCGAGGTCTGATAGATGGAACACTAGCTAAAAAAGGTGCTAGAGCTGAAGACCTCTGCTAAAACTGAGAGATATTTCCACTGTCAGACCTTTTCTGACTGTTCAAAGTTACCTATGTTGGCCCTCTTATTTTCTCTCTCCCTCTCCTTCAATTTCTCTTCCTTAATCTGCTGGGCATGGGTCATAAGCTTGGAGATGTCCATATCCCCAATCAACATGGAAGTCTTGCATTTCTTCTTAACCAAATTTGACACTCCAAAAATGAACCTACTCATTCAGTCCCTCGGCTCAGCCACTATCTCCGGAGCATACCTAGAGAGTTGAGTGAACTTCAATCCATATTCCTTGACCGACATTGACCCCTGCCTCAAATTAATAAACTTTTTAGCCTTCGCCTCCCTTAGCTCTCTTGGGAAGAACCTGTCCAAAAAAGCCCCCAACAAAGCAATTCCAAGTCATTGTAGTTGCATTCCTGCCCCTACTGTCCTTCCATTGCGTGAACCAGATATGATCCACATCTTTAAGTTGATAGAAATCTAACTCTACACTCTCAGTGCCATTTACCTACATAACATTGAGGACCTTCTTCACCTTATCAATGAAATTCTGCAGATCATCATCCACCTTTGACCCAAAGAACCTTGGTGGGTTCATGCAGACAAAAATTTTCACTCGAAAAGCAGTTGACCCACTATTCGGGTTAGCTAAAATTGATGCAAGCTAATTAGCCTGGTTGGTCATAGCTTGTTCCGACATATGGATGGCATTGCGAAACTTAGCATTTGTAACCTCGTGATCTTGAACAGGAGTATTACATTATTACCGTTATTTCTGCAAGGATGCATGATCTAAAGCGTGTAGAACATGGATTAGAAAGACAAATAGAGTTAACCTCTATTGTATGATATTGAACATGAAAGAAGTGGAGTTTACTAAAAAATTCTCATAGGCTCTCCATCACAAGTGTGGCGCACTTCACACCCATTAAAAAGACTCTACTTGACGTGGCTTTTAGACCCCCTAAGACACCTTAAACCTGAGTCTCTGATACTAAGTTTGTCACGCCCCAAGCCTATACCCTAGACATAACATGGTGATTAGAGACACAAGTGACCCCAAGCTAACCCATGACATGGCATACACTAAGCATTCTAGATAGTAAAGATTGAGCGAAAGCTAAACTGATTAAAATTATAACTTTTATGAATACTAAAAGTTCTAAAAATAATATAAGTCTGAAAGATAAACTCAATCTGAAATAAGTTGAATTTCTAACTCTGAAAGCCTCTACTACTAATACGCTAATGAGACAAGTCCCCAGCTAACTCCAAGTACTAAAAACTAAAATAACTAAAAGAAAATCATCATGGAAGTCCATCCTCGGATGATGAGGACTCACTACTAGTAGTGGTTGATATGGCACTAGAGCGTACTAATCACGATGCTGAGACTGATCGCCTGAACATGCATCATGATAGGATGCAACACAAAGAGTATCTTATCAATACTTTGAATGTACTCAGCATATGGGATATGCAAAGTCAAAGATATCTAAACATGCTAAAATACTAATAAGTTGTTGAAAATGCAAACTGAATCTGTAGTACAATAGCCAAAACATAAGATGCATAAAATTTGAAATGTAAAAATATTTTAAAAAGACATAATGGAAATAGTAAAGCTAAACTGAGGGCCAAGTACATGTCTACTGAGTCTAATTCTATGGGAGAGCATGTTAACCGACATAAACCACATTAGCTAAACATGGAGTCCAATATATATGCCCTATCGAAAGGGCCCAATATACCTTGCCAGGGTATAGAGGCATGACTGGCGTGATCACTAATCTGATGCCCAACTGAGGGGCCAAATAGACCTACGATGACACATAGTTCTGGGACTTTGGGTGAAACTGGGACCCTAGTCCAATTCGGTGCTAATTACTACTCCCAAACTGAATACTGATAGCTCATTTAAAACTGGTGTTCTGAAAGCTGGATCAGAACCTAACTAGTCTGAAATAATTTTTGAAAAGTTGTAGACTGAAAACTAACTAATTTCTATTTAAAACTGAATGTTGATACCTTGAGCTGAATTTTGAAGAAAAACCAATTCATGTGAAAATACTACAATTTTAGGCTAAATTCTTGTCTTCTAAAATCCTTGTAAGAACTCATGCAAATTATTGAAACTAAGATATAAGTAATGTAGTAATCATAAGGACTAAGTTCTGTAGAAATCTGCATGATAGGGTAAGAACTCTAGTTCCATAAATACCATAATAATCGAAATAAAAGTCCGAGGTTTTAGGCATAAGGGCGAATAAAACCCTTACTAAATACCCACACACCTAGTTGTTGAAGATTCTTGAACTAGAACTGGAGTCTGAAGCTTTGGAGAAGAAGCCCAAGGTCTGTAGCTTGAGAGAGAACATTGTTTTCTTTTTTTCTGAAGTTTAAGTCATGAGAATGATGGGAGAATTGACTAAGTTTGAATAAAAAACCCTCC
This sequence comes from Jaltomata sinuosa, assembly GCA_003996215.1. Lineage (NCBI taxonomy): Eukaryota > Viridiplantae > Streptophyta > Magnoliopsida > Solanales > Solanaceae > Jaltomata > Jaltomata sinuosa. The sequence goes on from QJPP01004973.1 coordinate 56,952, forward strand.
AATTAGCTTAAAATGACTTAGTATAGGATTTAAAAGAATGGGAAAAGACTTGAATACCCCTACTTAAACTCACAGAAAATCACAAAAAATTCTATTGAACGGGCTATCCTAAGGCTCGTGGGACCTACCATGGCTCGTGGTAGGGACCGTCGAGATGGGTAACCCTCTAGACTATCCCCACGGTTGAGGCTTATGGATCGTGGGATCACCCACGCTCATAGCCTTGGATGTTAGGCTGACAGGGGCTAGGTGGTCCACTGGACCATATCCACGACTGGCTTCATAGTTCGTGGGCTGGATCGTTAGAATTGAGAAGGTTGTGATAGCTCCCACGGCTGGGCTGACATCTTGTGGACCTCCTATAGCTTGTGGCCCTGCCCGTGGAGCTTAAAACCTGCAGAAAACCAGTCTGAATACTAGTTTAAATGTTGGTTTAAATTCAGAGGTGACATTGGCCACAAAAGAATGGAGGTTTTCATGGCCACAAAAATTGGTCATATATTGCATTGCATCATCTCATATTGCACTACACCATTTATTTATATATATATATCCTCATTAGCTGTAGAATTATTTTTATCTTTAGCTTATCACCTTTATGATTAGGCTTCTTGGTTGCTTCTGATGACTAGTTTCCTTTCATGACTTTTATATGGTATATTATATTTTGAACTCGGTTGCGCTATGATACCTACTAAGTACCTTATATTTTGGTACTTATACTACACTTCTGCATCTTTTTCTAATACAGTGCCCAGTACGAGTTACCCTCATTGATCTCTTGCTCATTCGTGGACTCTTATTGTTCGAATCATGGTGAGCTCTTGGCGATCGGAGATTTAGTACTTTCCATCTTGTACATACTGTCTCTATTTTGTATTTGGCTAGATAGTTGTATTTCATATAACCTTATTCTCGTACTTTTGAGGCTCTTATACCGGTGACACCAAGTCCGAGGTTGGCATCTTATACATATGTCGTTCCTTTATTTCGTTAGGGCTTATGTTGTACATTTTTTTTACCCATTATGTATGTATATATATATATATATAAATATATATTGTGGACCATTTGTCTCATTTCCATTTTTTGCTTTATTATTGCAACTTTTTACTTTTAGTTTTTGATTGAGTTTTGACTTACCTATTGGGGGTTATAATAGGTGTCATCATGGTTTAATTTTGGATCATGACACAGACCTAGCAAAACTGACAAAATTCCCATCATGGTCCGTCTATCATGAATGTTGACCCAAGTCAAACATCTCCAACTTCTAAACTCCAAATCTAAAAACCTCCCAGAAAACTCAACCAAACACCTAGTGAACTGCGCAATCCATCTCGAAAACCACAAACTCTCTATGGAAGTTATGGGAAGGACTAAAATAGAGAAAACATGCAAAAAATATAAAATGACCATAAGGGTCATTATAGTTGGCCATATGTGACCTGCTCATAAGGAATAATCCTACTAGTGTATTAGTTTAGGAGTTCTTCTTTGATTAAGTCTCTAAGAGATTTAGGCAGTCGATGTAAAAACTTTTCTTTCCAATATGAATAGTTACCATTCAATTGTACATAAATACTAGAGAGAGAAAACTCCTTATACCACCTAAAATTAGAAAGTATCTTACACTTAGGATGAGTTCGGTAAGAAGGAAAACATTTTTTGAAAAATATTTTTCTATTTTCTCATGTTAGTTTGGTAAATGTTTTCAGAAAATATTTTTTTAGGAAAATGAGCTACTTGAAAATAAGAAAAATGATTTCCTTAATAAATGTAGGGAAAACACGTGGCATTGGCTCTTTCTACTCTCACAAACACCCATCCCATCTACCCCTACCCCTACCCTTATAATTTCTTTTTTACCCTAACCCTAACACTACCCCCCACCCCTACCCCCTTACACTCACCCCTACCCCACCCATGTAACAACCCTAATACTGATTTTGACTTTTGGTATGTTTTGACAAATTTAATCTTTATCATAGTTGTATTATAATATTTGTGGTATGCGAGAGTAGGAAGCACAACCCTCGAGGTGATTGGTTGAGAACTATGCCAGTTTCTCATTTTGGAAGGTTGAAAAGTTGTTATAGTTGACTTTAGTCAGCATCCGTAGAAGTTGAGCTCCTATCAAAATTCTATTAGTGCCATCAGCTCTAAAATATGATTTTTGGGTTAGTAGGACTATTGGTTCGGGTCCTGAGACTTTTAGATGAGCTTTGGAAGAGTTTTTAAGTTTTGAAATTTGAAAACTTAAGAGAGTTGACCAAAGTCAACATTCGAGGTTAGAAAGGTCATTTTTGAGTTTCAATGATCCACTAGGTCCAGAGGGTTACTTTTAGTCTAGTTGAAGGTTTGGTTAAGTTCCTGAGTCTTCAGAATGAGTTTTGAGTCGTTGCTTGGAAATTTGGAGATTTCTAAGTCAAGAGTTGACCTTGGTCAATATTTGGCCAAGATGAACTCGTTTGGGTGTTTTGATGATTCCATCAGGTCCAAAATATGTTTTACAACTAGTTTGCACTATTGATTTGTGTTTGGGAGGTCTCGGATGAATTTTGGGTACTTATTCAAAGTTTTGGGTTTATCGTTGTTCACTTTCAGTAGTGTCACCTAAGGAAAATGAGCTCTATTTGGTTTTCAGATGGTACCATTATCAAAATTTTGGATCCAATGCAAAAAGAGTCATCGCATTTTATGTCCGTATGAAGAAGTTATGACCTTTTTACCAAATATATTGTTGTGCTGGTGCAACCGCAAATGCGGACCTGGGCCGCAATTACGAGTGCTGCATTTTCAATAAGGGACTGAAAAGGTGGAAAAAGGACCGCACTTGTAGTCAATTTGTCTGCAAATGCGGAGATCACTCCGTATAAGAGGAGCAGATTTTGAGATTTCATATTTTTGACATTTTGGGAGCTAGAAAACTCTGATTGAGGCAATTTTTGATGCATTTTCTCATCTGATCATTGGATATATGTTTCTAATCTCTTTTTATTCATTTTGTAAGATTATCCTTTACATTTTTCATGATTTTGATTTATAAGTCGAGATTTAAAACTCCAAAGTTTATGAAATAAAAAGTTCTTGATTTGATGATCAATTGGTAATGGATTTTCATTTAATTTTTAGAATAGAAGGTCCTTGTAGTATGGGTAAACTGATTTTGACATAAATTTACCAAATTTTCTTATTTTAAACTACATTTGAACATGGATATTTGGAGGTTTTCTGGTAAAGTTAAAGAATGGTATTTTTATGATTTCAAGCTTGATTTTAACTTCATTTTGATGAAATTTCATATGTGAACTCCTTAAGTTATGAATAAAGTAATTTTCAAATAAATTTTGGGTTTTACCCTTTTGCGCTCAGGGTTGAATTTTGGGTTGACTTTTTGGATCTGAAACCTAAGTATAATAATATGGGTGTCTATAGTTTCATATTCTTATGTAGAACCAGTATTGAATAGATTGGGATTGTTCAGAGGCAATTTAGAAGGTCAAGGCTTTGGATTGACTTTTGTGGGTCTTCTATTAAGGCAAGCTGAGACTTTCTTTGACTCTCTTTTGAAATGTTTATGCTTTATATGTGTGTATGGGGAGTAATGGAGATGTGGGGTTCTATATAGATGAGGTGATGAGCATCCATGTGGGTTCTAGTGTACTAAAAAGGGCTTTAAAAATGAATTACTTGTTGTGAATTTGCTTATCCTCCCCTGTTATTTGTTATTGGGTTGAGTATGGCCTTGTGAGCCTGATTTAAGATAATTGTGTAGTTGTCCTAGTGAGTTGGGACTGAGATAATTATGTTAGTTGGCCTTGTAAGCCTGGACCATGATAATTGTGTTGCTTGGGCTTGTGAGCCTGAATTGTGAAATTGTGCCATTGTTTATCTCCATATCTCATGTATACTCACTCATATTCATATCCTGGTACTGTGACAAATGATATTTTAGGGAATGATTGATTGGATTTGGCTTGCACACCCGATGAAAAAGTATTTTGGGTGGTTTTATAGTTCTTTGACTTGCATACCAGATGGGAAAATATGTTAGGTGGGTTTTACTTATTTGATTTACATGCCCGGCAGAAATGATGTATGATTTCAATAGATCTTGGGAAATTTATGATTTAGGACATATTTATACCTGGTTACTATGATACTTGTTCTTTTGTGTTTGAAGTATCTCATTATATCTCATATGATTTTACATGTATACCATGGGCTGTATCATATGGTTATTCTCTGATGGCCTTCAGGCAGGATCCAAAGGTTTTGAGACACAGGATTTGCCATTATATTACTCTCTGATGGCTTTAGGGCAGGATCCGAATTGAGTTCCTTTGAGGGCCCAAAGGGGCAGGAATGGGAGGGGTAATATGGAACTCGCGAGTCTCCCATGGGTCCCAGCTAGCAATATGAGGCAGCGGGTGTATACTGTAGCATACATTGCATCATATTGCATTCATATACATCATTCTTACTTGCTTATGCATTGTAATTGTATGCTATGATTGGTGGATTATATTTATTAAATTGAGTTGAGTAATTGTGGACTCTGTTATTGTTTTTGCTCTGTTATTATGAATATTTGCTAGTCTAGGTTGGCCTTATTGTGTGCAAGTGTTGGGAGTTATATTTTATATCAGTGTTTTAGGTGTCCTTGCCACCACTTTGATCTAGGGTTAGTCGAGGATGTTGCTGAGTACACATGACCCCATACTCACACTTATTTATTTTTGCACCTTACGTGAAGACACTGAGCTAGTGCTTCCTGGATGTTGATCTTATATGTTGTCTTGCGATCCATTTTGGAGGTTCCTGAGGTATTAGTTGTTGTTCTTAGTGCCTACCAAATCTCCCCCTATCTTAGTCTTATGCATTTTTTGCATTTTGAGATACTTTCAGACTCTTTTGTTGTATTCTTTACTTAGCGGCTTGTACCTTGTGACTACCAGATTTTGGGGTTGGATTCTATTTTCGAGCACTCCTTTACCTTTGTTTTATGAATTTTGTATGAGACTTAGCTTTTTTATTAAATTCTTTTGCTTAACTTCCTTATTCAATTTTATGTTATGTTTGGTTGCTTACCTATTGCGAGGGTGTGGAAGGTGTCATCATGACCGAATTTTGGGTTATGATAAGTTGGTATCAGAGCACCAGGTTAATTGGTCTCACAAGTGTAATCCAAGTCTAGTAGAGTCTTGCGGATCGATTCGGAGACGTTCGTTATCTATCTTTGAGAGGCTAGAGGACTTTAGAAAATTCTATTTTTCTTGATTCCTTATTGTGCGTTCTTGGTCTGGTCTAACTCTTAAAATCTGCTTATTCCATTCTCTCACTTGTAGTGAGGATACGTTCTTAGATTTGCATGCTTATGGTTGGGGGTGATATCGCGTGGTATGGCATAAGATCTGGTACTAAGAAGGAAGTGGTAGACTAATGAGAAGGATTTGTAGCCATATTTAGACTATATTTATGATTCAAAGACAGATCGAGTAAGGTTGTGGTTCAGATTATGCATTCTGAGGATATTTGTAGCAATGGTTTGAAGAATTTCATACATGTCTTATCTTTTACGGCTAGTTTTCAGCAGTTGAAAGATTATATATGTGGCATAGATGGTATCTGTAATAGTGTTGACAATTGGGAATGGAATAACTAAAGGAAAACTCGGTAATAAGCATGGTGACTTTGGAGACTATAGTTAAGGAAGTTTATCATGACAAGAATGGGTTACTCAATGTATGATGAGGACGAAGATGCTTCAACAGAGATCAGAATTTCTAATATAGTCTTATGACATGAGTGTATTGGTAAGGATTCAACGGTTCAGTGACGGGATAGGTACTACCATTATTTTAAGGAATGGTTAAAGTTGTAAGGAACCAATGGATTGGGTAAAAGAATAGTGATTATGGTAGATTATGAAGAAAACCTTCTTATAATAAAGTTTGAGATGGTACGACTAGTTTTGTTTTCTTATGAAGAGTATGGTTTCTACCTTGTGAGATGGCGGTACGACAAAAAGAATTTGAATAGTTTGAGTTTTAGTATATGACTTCCATAGTAGGACTTATGTTATTTGGCTAGGGTCGCGAGGTGTACTAATTTTGCTTTCGATTGGGATTTATGAAAGGGTAAATTAACTATGTGTGAGGTGACATGAATGATGAATGAAAACCATGGGTTAAGAATCTTGAAGAGGGATGGTTGACAGATTTAGGCCAAGAGCGGAAAAGTTTTTTACATAATTGGATTTTCTAGGGCTATGTAGCGATATTTCTTTAGCAAGGGACATGTTTGCTTATTGGTGTGAGATGAAGACAAGGGTATGTGCTATCTTGTGGGCTTTCATGATGTGGTATTACTAAGGTAGAACAAGTGATGAATGAAAACAGATATATCGGTTAACAAGTGTAAAAGGTAAATTACTTAAGGGGCCATCAATTGTTTCACCTATTCAGATAATATAGTTCGACACTACATTCATATTTGAATGACCAACTAGTTTTATTACGGACACTTGAGTAAAACATCGATCGCTAAGGAAAATTAAAGTGGTGGATCAATGGTGGGTATTAACATGTAAAAGTTGTGAAGTGTATTTCAGAGATTTAATTGAGGGATAGTGATATCAATTAAGACCAGGGGAACTAAATCTATATTGGGATGATGAGTTTGTGGATAAAGAGAGTTTTTAGCAGGTATGCTTGTTTGGAATCATCTGAAAATGTTAATGGAAAGGTGTGTGCAACAATTGATTATTTTACAGGATTGAATCAGTTGCATATATGGTTTAAGTTATCATATCAATGACAAGATTAGCTTTGTAGGATGACCAGGGCTACTAAGTAAATTTGATGAGAATTTTTTATGATGGGTTGTACGTGTGATGTGATAAATTTAGAAGGGTTTCCGCTAAAAAGATTCTAGTAAGGTAGAGAAGATGTTCAAATGTCCATGATTTGCGATTTGTTACTACTTTAGTGATTGTCTTGGTTTATATGGAAAGGATTATGGTGTTTTGACACACTCCTCGAGTAGACCTGAAGGGATTTAAACTAATATTGGTAAAAGGGATTGGAAATGGATTATGACATTTGGAAAATAAGATGAGAGTATCTGATTCGATTTGAAAGGATAAGGATTCATCTTTAGGAAGTGAGACTTTGGTTTAGAATGACGTGGTTACTTGGGTCTTGTTCAGGTTATAGTGATACTATCACGTGTCTTCAGGTGGGTTGTAAACTACTGAGTATGCATGGAGAAGGAAGTCTATAGATGGTCAGGTCAAGTGTTGTGGTAAGTTCCATGGTGGTTTCGAGTTTGGTAACTAGTAGGGTTCAGATTTCAAGTGACAGACATGATAAGGTCGATGGGATGTGATTAGTGGTGTACTAAGGCATGTGATTTTACAACATATATAAGCTAATGGGCTGATATTGGTCAATAAAGGAAGTCATCTACATGGTTTGAATAAGAATTTAGGCTTTCTATAATAAGGCTACATTTGTGGTAGTGGATTATGTTAGGGTATGGATTGGTAAGATAAGAAAGATTGAGAATGACGATTATAGAGGACTTGGAAGGACTTGTGCATGGAAGAGCACATGGGTTGCATAATCTATTACTTTGGAAAATTAAAGGGCATAGTGAAGTATTACAATCTGAGAATTTGATTTAGAATATAAGGTTATAGGCCATGGTCCTTTAGTAAAAGAATATAGAATGGTGAATGAGTTAAGGGAAAGGACAAAAGGTTTGTATATCAAAGAGTTCAAAGTATTCAGTATTGTGTCATGGGTACTAGTTGAGAAATGTCCATCACATATAGATCCTTGGTGCAGAGTTAAAGATTTGTGGGGATTTCAGCCATTGAGTTCAAAAAGGACATCAGAAGTTGGAACATCCATAATAGAGGATAAGACAAACAAGAGCAATGATTGACCAGACAGATGAGGATTTTAAGCAAAGGATCTTAAGATCCACTTTATTCATGGAGGCTGATGAAAAATCCAAAGAAGAGAGTGTCGAACAGACCCAACCTCCCAACTGAGCCATAGACTATTGGGCTAACATCAAGGATAACTTTGTTTGGCCATCACGGTTTAGGAAAGGAACAGTTCACCATCATGGCCTATTCTTGAGAGTACATCTGAAACCCCAGGGTCATTTTATGTTCTGATATCTATTAAGCCTTGAAGTCTATTGAGATTCTACATCCCGATTAAACAGATGGTTTCAAGTGTGACACCAAAAATGAATACAAATGGTGTGCTTACCATCCATATCAAAAAAGTCATACGAGTAATGAGTGCACCACCGTGGGGATTAAAATCCACCAAATGATCAATAGTGGATAGATTAGCCACATGTGGGGACCCCATAACATTCTTGCTTGTGAACGAGTTGGACCTAGAATGCCAATCATCGAAGATGTTCTAATCCACAAATATTACTTTACTATTTTTTAGGAAACCTACTGATGTGCCATGGTTTTGCGGCACTTTCGACGCGTAAAACTTGCAATTGGAGTATGTTTTTTAGCAATTTTTGAGTAGTTTTGATGTGTTTGTGAGTCTTATGCAAGAAAACATGGTTTGGAGACTAAGTACAGAAAAAGACTACAAATTTGGCTGAAACTGACTTTCACAACTCAACTCTACGAGTCGTGAATGCATCCATGATTTGTGAAAGTCAGTCGTGGAAAGACTTCTGCAAAGGTACCTGCAGCTTGAAATCTATGAGAGGTGTCCACAAGTCCTGAAACTTTTCACGAGTCATCATGAGGATGTGAAAAAGGTCTGAGATCCATGAGGCAATTTCATGAGCCATGTAACAACTTCGAGGAAGCAAAGCTACAGGAAGGCAACTACTCTGAGATCCATGAGACCAATCCACGAGCTGTAAATCAGTCCACAAACCGTAGAGTGAACTCATGGAAGTAAACATATAAGATGATATGGAGCTTGAGTTTCATGAAGAGGTTTCACGACCCGTAGAAGTTTCCACGGGCCGTAGACTGTGTCCATGGAAGTTGTCGATTCCAGTTTTCCTTGTCGGTTTCGGATAGGATTTCTTATGTCTATAAATACCTTTCCTAGGTTTTCTTTTACGTTTTATGCTCTATATTTTGTAGGAAACATATTTGTAAATACTTGGTATCTATTTGTTCTTGGTTTTGAGAGATTAACAAGTTCATTGATTCTTCATTCTTGATTCTTGATTCTTCATTCTTCTTCAATTATTCAAGTTTCTGAATTTTTTTACTTCTTCTTGTAAGTGTATGATCATGAATGCTTCAACAACTTCTGATTATTTACTTATAGACATGAGTAGCTAAATCCACAACTAGGGTTGTGGGAACCATGACGGATTAACAAAGTAGGCAAAGTATTTAGCAATTCTAGGATGGTGTTTATGCATGTATTATTCTTCCCTTTGCTTTGATTGCTTTTTAATGGTGGCCAATGTTAGAACTTGCCTTATTCTTACTTGTTGGACCAAGGAGGTAACGAAAGGGAAAAGGGTTGTTTACAATGGAGATTTGAGTCTATCAACCCTCATTTAATAGCTTGACTTTGTCCGGGAATAGCTAATCTGGGATCAACGGTAAGGGTTAGTAAAGCATAGACCTGTAGACGGACTAAGTTGCATGGTGAAATTCATTTATCTAGGGGACCAACCATTTAGGTGAACCTAACTTACCGATCTTGCATGCTAAGCACCAGAATATATTGCTAGTACAATCCCTACAGCATTATGAACTCATGGGGAATACAGTCCTAGTCCATCTTCTCTCTGAATCACAACAATATTGATACTTTCTGATTACTGGTTACTTAATAATTTAAAAAAATTTAACTGTTACTTAAAAAAAACCTTTAGGGAAATAAGACGGCTAAGAGCGCGAATACACATAATTGTCTGAGATCCTATCATATTCCCTGTGGGATCGACCCTAACCTTGGTTTTGTTCTATATTTGAACAGCGACCATTTTGTGCTTCTTTTATAGGTGTAATTTGGGTGTATCAAATTTTGGTGTTATTGTCGGGGAATACAGTTTAGGATTAAGAGCAATTGTGTTATTTGACTATTAGTCCTCATTTCCTAATTTTACTTTTTCTGTTATTTTTATTTTGTTCCACAGATTGCACACATGTGCATGCCCAGTACAAGGAGTCAAGGCAATCCCCTGATTCTATTTGATCCCAAACTCCCAAAAACTCTGAGAAACATGATTAAGGAGGGAGTTTTTGAGACACCTGAAGAGGCCATAACTCGGATGGTGGCCAAAGAACAACAAAAGCAGGAGGCAGAAGAAGAGTCGTGAATCACACATGATGCTCAGGTTGCCACAGACCTAGCAAACTGAAATGCTGTAGCTGAACACGCAAGTCAAGCAAGGTAGAAAGGTGCTCGTCAAGCCGCACTAAATGCTCAAGCTGCAAGAGATGAGGTAGCTTGACGCAATATACATCAAGATCTGGTTGGTCTCAGAGGGAATAGGGGTCTCCAGCCTCAACAACCCTAACACATCCCTTGGTACAATCTTGATAATGATGATGTTGATGAAACAAGGACAACAGGCCCTATAGTATTGCCACCGCTACCCAATGGTACAAAGTTTGATATTACAAGCACTATGATTTAGCTACTGAACCTGAAGGGATTATTTGTTGGCAAGCCCATTGATGATACGAACTTGCACTTGAAGAAATTTGTAGGGATATGCAAGGCTTACAACCTTCTGGGGGGTAGATCAAGATGCTATCAGATTGCAGCTCTTTTCATTCTCTTTGACTGGAGAAGCAACACTTTGGCTTGTGGAACTACCTGATGCTTTAATATACACATGGCTGGAACTGAGGAGTCAGGTTCTGGAGAGGTTTTTCCCTCCATCAAGGATGTTGTAGCTAAAGCAGAAGATCTATAATTTCAAGCATCTACCTACGGAGGCACTATATGAAACATGGCTTAGGTTCAATAAGAAACTGAAATGGGTACTGAATCATAGAATCCTTGCGAATCATTTGATAGAGATTTTCTATAGAGAACTAAATGCAAACACCAAGGCAGTAGCTGATAGAGTCACTGGAGGAGCATTCGTGGAAAATACTTACATCGACGCTTCTGAGATGCTTTATAGAGTCACAAAGATGAACAGGAACTGGCATATGAGAGAGGCTGAGAGCTTGATAGGAACTTATGCAGTTGGGACATCCATTCACCACCAAGAATTGTAAGAGATTAGATAAGATTTTGCAGAGTTAAAAACAATTGTAGATCTGATTGTGAAAAAATTTCTTAATAATGGAGCAGATAAGGTGAACGTTGTAGGTACACAAGTTAAAGCACCAAGACAATATAGGCACGAATCCGATGAAGAAGCTAATTATTTGAATGATCAAGTGGTGGGTTCCCGGGCCAATGGCCAAGGAAATCAAGGTCAGAATAGAGATAGAAATGACAACTACAACTGGTATGGCTATAGAGATAGGAGTAGGGGTAGAGATAGGGATGGTGACTGGAACAAGAGGGATGGCTAAAAGAATGATAGAAGCGGCCTGTATATCCCTCCTGGTAACTGTGAAGTAGGATCTGATCAACTAACTGTCAAAGAAATAATCGTCAAGGTGTTGCAGAAGGTGCACTCAACTGATGGTAATTTAAAAGAGATGTGTGCTGACATAGCAGACATGAATCAAAAAGTAGAGTCACATGTCATAGCCATCAAATAAATGGAACAACAGATAAGTCAGATGTCTTCAACTTTGAATCTGCGTTAGAAGGGCACACTTCCTAATAATATAGTCCAGAATCCAAAAAATGATGGGCACTGCATGGCGGTGACTACTCAAAGTGGGAAACAGACTGTTGATCCTCCTATTCCCATAGTTGTTGATAAGTCAGCCGAGCCTGAAAAAGATAATGCAGAAATTATGGTCGATTCAGAGGAAAAGGGTGGTAGTAAAAGTCCAATTATCAAAAAGTCCACAGATTCCAAATAGAAAAGCAAGGAGGTTCCTCAGGTCTTGAAGATGATACCATTACCTCCTCCACCTTACCCACACAGATTGATAAAGAAGGATGAGAAAGGTAAATATCAAAAGTTCATCTCCATGCTAAAACAGCTTTCAGTGAATATTTTATTAGTTGAAGCATTGGAGAAGATGCCTGGGTATGCAAAGTTCTTAAAGGATCTGGTGACGAAGAAGAGAACTGTAAGTTTTGAGCCTGCTGATAACTTGCACCACTATAGTGCAATCGCTTCCTGTTCTCTACTGCAAGAAAAGGAAGATCCTTGAGCTTTTACTATCCTTTGCACGATTGAAGCTTTCTATTTTGCAAAAGCATTGTGTGATCTAAGTGTTAGTATTAATTTGATGCCACTAGTAGTGTTCAAACAGTTGGGCTTGGGATCCCCCAAATCGACTACAATGCGGCTTCTTATGGCAGATCATACAGTGAAAAGACCAATGGGGATTCTCATGATGTACTTGTGAAAGTTGACACTTTCATCTTTCCTACAGACTGTAATTCTTGACTGTGATGTAGATTTTAAGGTTCCCATCATCTTGGGACGCCTATTCCTTGCCACTGGACACACTTTGGTTGACTTGGAGACTGGGAAGATGAAATTCAGACTTAATAATGAGGTGGTTACTTTCAATGTCTATCAATCTATGAAACATCATGATGACATGCACGTAGTATCAGTTATAGATGTAGTTGATGAGGAGCATCTAGTAGTGCATGTTCAAGAGAGACTTGGTGTTGAAGCACTTACAACTGTTATTATGAATTTTGACGGAGAGTATATTAATGAGTATGATGATATGGTAGAAGCACTTTCCCGGTATGGGGTCTTACACCTATGCTCCGAAGAAGCTTGATTTGGACTTGAAGAATCGATAGACCCCACCAGCCAGACCATCTATTGAGGAGCCTCCAGTGTTGGAGATCAAGGGACTTCCTTCCCACCTTCGGTATGTGTTCTTAGGAGATAATAACACCTTGCCAGTTATTATTACAGCAAACCTAAATGAAGGGTAAGTTAAAGCTCTGGTTTCTATTCAGAGAAAGTTCAAGAGGGCCATTGGTTGGTCCATTGCTGACATTATTGGGATTTCGCCTGGAATTTGCACGCACAAAATTTAGCTTGAGCCAGATTGTATTTTGAGTATTGAGCACCAACGTAGGTTGAATCATCCTATACAAGAGGTTGTCAAGAAGGAAATCATCAAGTGGCTGGATGCAGGCGTGGTTTACCCTAGTGCTGCAGACAACAAATAGGTGAGCCCAATTCAGTGTGTACCTAAAAAGGGTGGAATCACTGTGGTTTCTAATGCTAAGAATGAGTTAATTCTGATTAGGCCAGTCACAGGTTGGCGTGTATACATAGACTACAGAAAGTTGAATGCTTGGATAGAGAAAGACCATCTTTTGATGTTGTTCATAGATCATATGTTAGACCGTCTTGCTGGTAGAGGATGGTATTATTTTCTTGATGGTTATTCAGGATACAATCAGATCTTGATTGCTCCTGAAGACCACTTTCACATGTCCATATGGGATGTTTTCTTTAAAGAGGATGCCATTTGGGTTATGCAATGCCTCGGAATTATTCCAGCAATGTATGATGTTAATTTTCTCAAATATGGTGGAGGACACTACTGACGTGTTCATAGATAATTTTTCTATGGTTGGTGACTCTTTTAATGATTGTCTGGCTCATCTGAGTTGTGTGCTGAAAAGATGTGAAGAGTGTAACCTAGTGCTGAATTGGGAGAAGTGTCACTTTATGGTCAAAGAGGGCATAATGCTTGGCCATCGGATTTTCAAGAAGGGTATTGAGGTTGACAAAGCGAAGATAGAGGTGATTGAAAAATTACCTACTCCTGTTTCTGTGAAGGGCATTCGAAGTTTTTTGGGACATGCTGGTTTCTATCGCAGGTTCATAAAGGACTTCTCTAAAATTTCACATCCCTTGTGCAAATTATTGGAGAAGGAAGTGAAGTTTGTTTTTGATAATGCATGTCTGAAGGCATTTGAATGCCTTAAGCAAAATTTGATCTCCGCACCCATTATTGTTTCACCTGATTGATTTCAGCCTTTTGAGGTTATGTGTGATGCTAGTGGAGTGGCGTTAGGGGAAGTCCTAGGCCAAAGACTTAAAAAGATTCTTCATCCCATCTACTATGCTAGCAAAGCACTTAATCCTACTCAAAAGAACTATACTGTGATAGAACAAGAGCGGCTTGTTGTGGTCTTTGCATTCGAGAAGTTTAGATCTTATTTTCTTGGCACTAAGGTGATTGTGCTCACTAACCATTCAACTCTTAGGTACCTTATGGAAAAGAAGGATGATAAGCCTAGATTGATTAGATGGGTGTTCCGGCTACGAGAATTTGACTTTGAGGTCAAGGACCGAAAGGGTACAGAAAATCAGGTAGCAGCTCACTTGTCAAGATTAGAGGAAGAACCGATGCTAAAGCTTAATGATAAGCAAGAGATTGATGATTGGTTCCCATACGAGCAAGTGTTAGCTGCCTCCCAAGATCTGATTCCATGGTTTGTAGACTTTGCCAATTATTTTGCTAGTGATGTGGTACCTCCTGATATGTCTGTCCACCAGTGAAGAAAATTCATGTCTGATGTTAAGAAATTCTTCTGGGAGGAGCCATTCTTGTTTCGTGTATATGCTGATACCATGATCCATAGATGTGTTCCTGAAGCTGAGATGATGGAGATATTAGAGGCTTGCCATTCATCCCCTGTTTGGGGGAATTATTGTGGTATCCAAACAGCTCACAAGATCTTGCAATGCGTCTAATATTGGCCGACCATCCACAAAGACACCCATGATTTTTCCAGGGCTTGAAGTAGGTGTAAAAAAGAAGAAGGTATATCAAGGAGGCATGAACTTCCTTTCACTCCCATCCTTGTGTTTGATGTATGATGTATTGACTTCATGGTCCTTTTGTGATGTCGAATGGGATGCGGTACATATTGGTGGTTGTTGATTACATATCTAAGTGGGTGGAGGCGGTTGTAATTCTCATTAATAAAGGCAAGTGTGTCACAGCGTTCTTGAAAAAGAACATATTTTCCAGATTTGGTATACCACGGGCGATTATCAGTGATGGAGGCTCTCACTTTTGCAATAAGTTATTTCGTGCTTTGCTTGAGAAGTATGGAGTGAAACACAAGGTTGCAACCCCCTATCATACCCAGACTAGTGGGCAAGTTGAGCTTTTCAACTGTGAGATAAAGTCAATCCTATCAAAGACTGTAAATGCGAATAGGACGGATTGGTCTAGGAAACTAGATGATGCTTTGTGGGCGTACCGGGCTGCATACAAGACACCAATAGGTATGTCACCATATCCGCTTGTGTTTGGGAAAGCATGCCATCTACCGGTTGAGCTTCATCATAAGGCCATATGGGCATTGAAGAACTTGAAATTAGACTGGTCTACAACATTGTTTTAGTGGCTTGGGTAGTTGAATAGGTTAGAGGAATTTTGCCTCAACGCCTATGAAAGTTCAGCCTTGTACAAAGAAAAGATCAAATTGTATCATGATCGGAAGATTGAGAAGAGAGTTTTTGCACCAGGTGATATGGTTCTTGATACGCTCAAATTACACCTCCAAAAGAAAGTATAAAATGGTTGTTAAATATAGAACCTAACTGAGGTTAGGGTCGATCTCACGAAGAATATGGAAGAAATACGTCAGTAGTGAATATTTAATCGTTCGTCTTTATTTCAAGAGGAGAGTTTATGTATCAAAAGTAAAGGTAGGAATTATTAACAATTTAATATTTAATTGTATTCAAAGAATTAAAGGTAACTAGGAGTGTGTTCATCATGATTTCATAACTTAGGAGGTATACGCAATTAATGATATATTCTGGTGCTTAACATGCAAGATCGGTAAGTTAGGTTAACCTAAATCTTTGGTCCGGAAGATAGATGAATTTCACCACACGCCTTGGTCCGGCCGTGGGTGTGTAAATTACTAACCCTTACCCTGGATCCTAGATTAGCTATTCCCGGACAAGGTCAAACTATTAGATGAGGGTTGGTAGCCTCAAATCTCCATTGTAAACAACCCTTTTCCCATTCATTACCTTCTTGGTCCGGTAAGTAAGAATAAGGTGAGTTCTAACGTTTAAAACTGTTAAAAAGCATACAAAGCAAAGAAAACAACAATACATGCATAAACACCGTCCTAGAATCATTAACTGTTTAGCCTACGTTTGTTAATTCATCATGGTTCTCACAATCCTAGTTATGGTATTTAGCTACTCATGCTTGCAAGAATCATAGAATAATACATAATAAAAGATTTACTTGTATTAATTATGAAAATTACCTCAAAGTAGAAAAATATATAATCCAAGAACACAAATAAATAATAAAGGAGAAGAATAGAATAAATCAATATTCTCCAGCCTCCACGGCGGTTCTTAGCTCTTCGGAGCTTACAAAGTTAAAAGTAAAAAAAAGTATATCGGTTCTTTCATAAAAATTATTCTTATGAACTATTTATAGATGTAGAAAAAAGCCTCAAATAAAATAACTGAATCCAAAATGAATTGGGAAACCAAAACCCAATTAAATTGGGTGTGCGTCGTTTTACTGATGCCGCCTCCAAATTGCCAGATCGCTGCTCCTCTTCAACAGTTGACACGTGACAAGTCAGCATGAAATTTCAATTGCAATTTGCAATTTGGTGGCTTCTCATTATACATTATTATATTAAATTTAATCCATTAATGTATCGAAGTCCTGGGTAGTAAAGAAAAGTGGGATTCTATATTTTCAGGATTGGAATTCGTAAATATGTTAATAGATTCTTGATCTATATCTTTCATTTTTGGGTGTGGGTGTTATGTCTATGTAACCGGGACCTCTCATGAGAAATTGGATCCTAGAGCTGTGAGATGTGTCTTCACTGGTTATTCGACATCACAAAATGCTTTGATCCCATTACAAATATCTGCTTGATTTTCTTATATGATTTCTCATTTTTAATTCGTTTTTTCTTCAAATTTCTTTAACTTTTCATCATTTTAATCCTACAAATATAAATACCCAATATAAGAATAATTCATAAAATCAATGCTCAAAAAGGACATAAAAAGGCTAAATATGAGGCAAATAATGACTAAATATAGGTATTTTTGGCCTCACATCACCACCCCACACTTAAACTCTTGTTCGTCCTCGAGCAAGCATTAAAGCTCATATTAATAAAACTAGGAATACCACCACTTTAATTGATACAAACCATTAGGCCATGTAATAATTCACAACATCAAGTACACTTTCCGATCATTATGCAAGATATACAACAAAAATAAATTTCTAATCTCCTAACCTCAAAGACGGACTTTAACTCATCGAATTCAGTTTGCTCACCTACTCTATCAAAGAAAGCTAATAAAATCACCTATCTATCATGAAACACGTGCCCTCACAAGAAGAGCACACTCAATTTAAAAAATCAAATATAAATTAAGGACTTAGCATCAAAGAACAACTCTCGCACTCATAAAAAAATTCACATGTATGCACAAAGAACCATAGGTTTGCCCATTATGTACATCTCCACTAATTAAGCATGCTCGAATAAAATCAAATAGGACTTTTACGAGTTTTAATATTGGCTAGAGGACGTGTAGGAAACTATATAATAGTGACTTAAACTTCCCTAAGCACTTTGCACTTTTTGAACTTCATCACCCATTTTTTTTCTTTTTCACTTTTTTTCAGCGCTCTCTTCAATAATTTTTACTAGTAATTCTCATCATATCAAGAATGCTTCAATCATATTTTTTTCTAAGATTTTTTTTCTTTTTTTTTCATGTCACATTCTTTCTAAGAGGGCTTTTTCATCACTTTGTAGCTATCATTGGTCACCTTTTTCACTCAACCATCTCTTTTCTTAAAATTTAATAATTTTATCATAGTTCATGCTACAGTGCTTAAGGAAGCAGGTGCAAAAACTAGGGATTCAATAAAATGATCAAAGCAAAAAGTACGGCTACCAAACGAAAGGCTACAAGCTCAAAGGGGTAACTAGTGATATAACATCTTAAAAGAGTTAAAATTCACAAGACATATCAAAGAAAGCCTATTTCATCTTCTAAACAGAGCAATGCCTTTTATTTTGCTTCAATAACATGCAGGGCAAGTTCTAGACTAAGATGCAAAATATAGAATATATGCAAGAAATCCTCACCTCACATGGCACAAGTCTCAAACAAGATGGTTCAATTCTACTTCTAAGACAGACAGGGTCATAGCAAACTACAAAATCAGAATAAGCTATACACAAAGTTACTACCTTGAGCCTAGGTGTCAAAAAATCTACTATTTTAATTTATACTCAAGCATTCAAAGGAAAGTATTGTTCAAACTCAGACCTAACTATGCTAGTATCAAACAAGTCAAAAAAGGGGTCTTTTCTTTCCTCTCAAAAAAAAACTATTCCTAAAAATATAAAAAAAATTACTCTAAAAAAAAATTTACCCGGTTCAAAGTGCTCCCCCTCGAAAAAGAACCGAGACCATAAGAAAAACCAATGGGTGGATGAATTAAGCCACTAACAAAAACTAAAAAAAGGGAAATAAAATATTTTAAAAATCTTTTTGTATTTATTTTTTTTTTCAAATAAAATAAAATCCTATGGCATACTCACCCTTAACTTACAATTATCGAAATATTCTCCACTCCACACTTAAAATCATGCTTTGTCCCAAAGTAATTTATACAAGAAGAAGAAGAAGTAGAAGGGTGAGAGATACTCCCTGAGGCCTTTTAGGGCCTAGCTGACAACATGATTTATCGTAATATTTCATCAAAGGCCGCGCGATCCCACACTTAAGCTCAACCATATTTTTTAGCTTCAAATTCGGGTACTCAGACTTTCCCTAATCTGCACAAAAAAAAACTACAAAAAAAAAATAAGAAGCTATACTACAAATTGGGTTGCCTCCTAATAAGCGCCTGATTTAACGTCGCGACACGACACCATTAAGTGAATCATTTTTTCTTCCACTTAGAACTTATGAATTGCACCCCTAATTTATTTTCTAATTTTTTACTATGCTCAAGAGGCGGTGGTATAAATATAAAGGTCCCAATTAATGGATATCGAATTTCGTACTTTTTGGACCTTAAGTGAGGAATGTAATTCTCTGACTTTGGTACAATAAATTCAAGAATATACACATTGTTCCTCCTTCTTACACTCTCCCATAAGTTCATATGGCTCGATTAGTAACTCACCATCTAAACATAATGTAGAAAAATGATTGGAATGAGGTCCAATGCGTCCTAACTCATGAATTGTATTATTATTTACATCCTCATATTCACACACACTAGAGCCTTTAAAAATAATTTTATCTACTTCTTCACATAACTCTAGTGTACTCTTCTCAACAGTGACAACATCAATAAGAGTATGGTCTAGTAGTTGTTCCTCTAATTTGAGCTCCTCAAGTTGGCTTATAAGCATCTTTTCTTCCTCACACAACTCATACCTAAATTGTTGGGCGTCAAACGCAAAAACCTTTGCACTCAACTCATAATTTAGGTTGTGAATTTTCAAATCGAACTTTTCAAACTCATCAAGAAACTCTATTCTTTCTTTTAAGTGCTCTACAAATGTATATTTCAAGTTCTTATGGGTACCCTCATATAAAGCTAATAATTTCGTGCAAGGATCTACACTATCATAAGCACAAAAATTACAAGAACACATATCACTCCCTACTTTTTCAGATGTCATCTCAAGAAAAGTGGTAAATAAAAAAATAAAAAAATAAAAAATAAAAATAAAGACTAAAGACAATTTCTAAACCGTATTCCCCGGCAACGGCGCAAAAATTTGATACGCCCAAGTTACACCTCCAAAAGAAAGTATAAAGTGGTCGTTGTCAAATATAGAACCTAACTGAGGTTAGGGTCGATCCCACGAGGAATATGGAAGAAATACGTCAGTAGCAAATATTTAATCGTTCGTCTTTATTTCAAGGGAGGGGGGGGGGTATGTATCAAAAGTAAAGGTAGGAATTATTAACAATTTAATATTTAATTATATTCAAAGAATTAAAGATAACTAGGACTGTGTTCACCATGATTTCATAACTTAGGAGGTATACGCAATTAATGGTCTATTCTGGTGCTTAACATGCAAGATCAATAAGTTAGGTTCACCTAAATCCTTGGTCCGGCAGATAGATGAATTTTACCACACGCCTTAGTCCGGCCGTGGGTGTGTAAATTACTAACCCTTACCCTGGATCCTAGATTAGTTATTCCCGAACAAGGTCAAGTTATTAGATGAGGGTTGGTAGCCTCAAATCTCCGTTGTGAACAACCCTTTTCCCATTCGTTACCTCCTTGATACGGCAAGTAAGAATAAGACGAGTTCTAACGTTTGCAACCGTCAAAAAGCAATCAAAGCGAAGGGAAGAACAATACATGCATAAACACCGTCCTAGAATCATTAACTGTTTAGCCTACGTTTGTTAATTCATCATGGTTCTCACAATCCTAGTTATGGTATTTAGCAACTCATTCTTGCAAGAATCATAGAATAATACATAATAAAAGAATTACTTGTATTAATCATGAAAATTACCTCAAAGTTGAAAAATATATAATCCAAGAACACAAATAAATAATAAAGAAGAAGAATAGAATAAATCAAAATTCTCCAGCCTTCACGGCGGTTCTTAGCTCTTCCTAGCTTACAAAGTTAAAAGTAAAAAAAGTATATCTGTTCTTTCATAAAAATTATTCTTATGGACTATTTATAGATGTAGAAAAAAGCCTCAAATAAAATAACTAAATCCAAAATAAATTGGGAAACCAAAATCCAATTAAATTAGGTGTGCGTCGTTTTACTGATGCCGCCTCCAAATTGCCAGATCGCTGCTCCTCTTCAACAGTTGACACGTGACAAGTCAGCATGAAATTTCAATTGCAATTTACAATTTGGTGGCTTCTCATTATACATTATTATATTAAATTTAATTCATTAAGCTGCCTGCTTGATTTCCTTATATGATTTCATGTTTGTAATTTGTTTCTTCTCCAAATTTCTTTAACTTTTCATCATTTTAATCCTACAAATACAAATACCCAATATAAAAATAATTCATAAAATTAATGCTCAAAAAGGACAATAAAAAGACTAAATATAAGGCAAATAATGACTAAATATAGGTATTTTTAGCCTCACATCAGTTCTACTGTTCAATTCAAGAATTTGCTTGTTTCCAGGCAAGTTGAAGTCCAAATGGATTGCACCGTTCAAAGTGGTACAAGTGTTCCCACATGGTGCCGTAGAGCTCAAAAATCATAAGGGCAAGAGGTTCAAAGCAAACTGTCAGCGTATAAAGGCGTATTTGGGAACTGCAGAGGAGCTTAAAGTTGTTGAAGTTTGGACCCTTGGGAACTCTTAATAACCAAGGAACTTGATGAAGCCTGAGTAGTCAAGTGACCTGTGTCGTGCCACAACGTTAAATCAGGCGCTGCATAGGAGGCAACCCATGAGGGAAACTTGATGAAGTCTGAGTAGTCAAGTGACCTGCATCGTGTCGCGATGTTAAATCAAGCGCTATTTAGAGGCAACTCAAGGCTAATGTTTGATGTATGTGCAGGGATAAATGGAGGAAAGGTTCTGGAAAAGATGAACTCAGAAAAAGGGTAAGTAAGGTTCCACGAGCAAGGTTCACGAATTATGGATTAGTCCACGAGTCGTAGACCCCACTCGTGGAACTCAGGTGAATTTGGCCAAGTACAGAATAGAATCTATGAACCAATTACATGACTCGTGTTTCAAACCATGATCCGTGGTTTTTGGTCATAGAAATCAGAAGAATTTGGTCATCTACAGAATAGGTTCTACGAACTAGTTCCACGAACCATAAATCAAACCACGAGTCATGGTTCTGGTTCGTGAAAATCAGGCAGAATTCTGTGTGGTAGCACTTGTTCCACGAACCTGTTCTACAATTCGTGGTTTAGTCCACGACTCATGAACATGGCTCATGGAACTCAGGTAAGTTTATTTTTAAAATTATTATTCACCTGTTCCGATCTGACCCGACCCGCGACCCAATTTCATTTAAAATCAACAAAAACTATTTTCCCCCCATTTTTCAAACACCAAAATCGACCCTTCATTTCTCTACTCCCATTCCAACACTAACTCATCACCTTCATCTCCAAATCGACCAACTTCTTGTCCAAATCACCCCTAAATTTCCCCCATACGAGTTAACTCAACTGCTTATTCACCATAACTGCTGACAAGGTGCATAAAGTTCCCTATCCGACTGTGGGTCGAGGTTGTTGCTTAAGATCACAAGTTTTCACTCAACTTCTCCCACTAATTCTAAGGTATGAAATCAAAATTCTAACCTAAATTGAATTTTTTGGGAATATAATTTGACCTAGGGTAAATTTTGTGTGAATTAATTTGTGAACACTCTAAGGGATGAAAGTTGTGGAGTGAGTACTTAGTGTATGTTTGATGTTGTTGTGTATGCATGTTGGAAGTGACTGAGAGGTGTAAGAAATTATGAATAGTTTAGTTTTCTGCTGTTACAGTAATCACGAGGGCATTCTATGGGTCGTGGTTCATTCCAGGGATTGTGGAATGCACTCGTAAAAATTAGATCAGAAGACTGTTCTCAGGTCTAATTTTCATGAGGGTCGTCCACGAGCCGTGGATCAAACCACGACTCATGGATGGCACTCGTGAATCTCATACATACAGACAGTTAAAGTTGTAAAATTTCCACGAGGGGCATCCATGAGTCATGGATCAAACCATGAGTCATAGATTCCACTCGTGGAACTCAAACCTGCAAGCAGTTTATTTCCCCTGAGAACCACGAGGGGTGTTCACGAGCCGTGGTTCATTCCACTGGCCGTGAAACCCACTCATGGATCCCCAAGTATAGTAAAACTATTTTTTGGGGGGGTTTGCTTGCCTCTACTGTACTGATATTTTTTCCTGCAGGTACCATGCCATCAAAAAATACCCCAAAGATGGATAAAGCCCGCACAACAAAGGAAGTTAAAGAAGGGGCTCGTCTTTTCAAATCTAGACTCATGGATGAGCCCGAAGAAGGTGAAAAGAGTGGGTCTGAGGAGGTTTATGAGATCCAGTTGGACCCTAGTATAGAGCCTCATACCATGAGGTGAAGGAGACAGACACAGGCAGCTGAGGAGGCAGTACTACATCTAGCCCTCACAATTGCACCACAGGCAGCGACAACTTCTCCTCAGTCTGAAGAGGGAGAGGAGTCGTCAGATGAGAGTGATAGCAACCAGGAGACTAACACCGGGACTGGGACTGGGACAGAAGAAGAAGAGTCTAACAATGCTGAGTCAGCCTCCGATGATAAAATTTCCACTAGTCCGGTCACTCCAGAAGCTGATACATAGACAAAAGGAGAAGCAGACAGAGGTCTAACACTTGAGGCCCGGGATAATCGTAGATGGTGTGTTAGGGGCATGCGTAGATGGTATATGGAGGGTGTAGCTTTATCTGATAGGGGTATGCCCAAGAGGGGCATCTTTGAGGAGCTGCTAATTCGTATTGAGGGTTTGGCCTCCATCCCAAACCATTATGCCACTTTCACTCAGTACCGGTTTGGATGGACGATGGTTGAGCCTCCAGGAAGCTACTGTCCAGATATAGTATGGGAATTCTATGCTGCCTATGCAGCCATGGGAGTTCAGCTACTTCAACCAAAACAGAGGTATTAGGATTTGCCCCCACTTGCTAGTGTCATAGTGCGACATGCACCAGTTAATATATCCGAGCGTACTATTTAGTGCTTCCTATTCGGGACTGAGTATGAACTTCCAGTAGACACACTTGTGTTTGACCATCGGATGAAAATAGTTAAAGATAAAACTAAGATGAGAGATCCGACTCAGAAGGCGGATTTATTGAGATGGGCTGCAGGCTACATAGCTGAAATGGTGAGGATGCAGAATGGGTTCATGGAGGCGACATCAGAAAGGCATCATTGAGTTTCACTAGTAAGTTTTAGTGGGCTATTATTCGATTTTGCCTCTATCCGACACTGGAAGACAACTCTCTTACACCTGACCGGGCAGTCCTAGTAGCCAACATCACGGCTGGTTATGAAATTAATATTCCCCGCTATATCAAGGAAGAGATTCATGAGCGGGCATTCAGAGACAACGCCACCATACCCTTCCCTTGTCTGATTCATTGACTGTACTTGGATTTGACAGTCTCGAGGATGCCAAATATATAGACCATATGATTGAGGTGACTCAGATGTAGGATGTCGGGTTGATAAAAGATGCTACGAACCCAGTTGCACACAGGAGAGCTTCATCCTCCATTTCAGCTGGTACGGTGAGAGTTAAGGTATCATCAGCAGCGAGAGGCCCATTAGATATTCCTAATACGGGGGTGAGTGTAGCTTTCGAGGGTTCCACGACTTGAGTTTCTGCTCCCTCGACTTCCCAGCCACCAGTTGGCATTCCTACAGCGCCCCCGCGCCCAGCTTCTTTTGGTATTGTTACCATCACTGCAGAGTTTCTCTAGAACCTGATCGAGCACCAGACCAATATAGAGAAGCAAGTGAATGACTTTTTGGACCAGCTATAGCCATGGGTAAGGTCCACTATTATAGCTACTGAGGCTAGGGTGCAAATTGAAATAGAGCGGGTCACTCATAAGATGTTTGAGCGAATAGATACATTTGACCACCGAGTGAATACTCGATTGCAGACTATACAGAGCCTCGATTTGGGACACATTTAGGATGAGCTGGCATGACTCAAAGAGAAGATCAGATCTATCGACACTAGCCATACTCCTGTTTTGCCTTCCATCTCCATTGCAATCCCAGCGGCTCCACGCCGGGTGGTTGATTTGTTTGCTGAGGTGGAGCATGTGCTCCTAGGTTCTAGAGAAAAAAGGGTGCACATTGAGGTCACTTCTGAGGTGGAGACAGATCCTAAGAGGCTGAAAAAAGATACTACTACTGCCATGCAGCGATCCTAAGATAACATGCGCATTCATAAGAAGGCAGAGTGGCAGAGACTTCAGGGTGAGTCCACCAATTTGGCTCCAATTGTTAGAGGAGCCACATCCTCTATTCTTGGTATTCTAGAGTCTGCCACTATTGGGAGGGCATCTACTGTTGTCCCTTCTATTGCTGATCCATTAAGTACGACGGCACCTGTTGCCACTACTGACACTGCTACGAGTGCCACATCACCGGCCCCGTCTCCACCACCGGACACTGGCACCTAGGAGCCACAGGTATGTTCTTGCCTCCCTATGTAGTTACTTTTCTTTATGCATTAAGGACAATGCACATTGCTTTTTAGTGGGGTGGGAGCAGCACCATCCATATTTTGATAGGTATCTTAGTGAAGTCTGAGTAGCCAGGACACCCGTATCGTGCCGTGATATTAAATTAAGTGCTACTTGGGAGGCAACCCAAATAGGGTACCACTGAGTATCCAAGTTCGTGGGGTTTTCTTGATGTGTTCTTTCCCATGGACCTTTATTTCTATTGAACTGGCATGTTTAGATAGGTTGTGTGTAGTAAAAGACGAATAGGAGCTTAGCGCAGTCTATGGCCTGATTTTGAAACTGATTTTTGACTGAAAAATAGAGACCCCTCCAAGTTTTTGATAGACTGACTGCTAAGGATCTGTGCATCATATTATGATTATCGATTTGATGAATGGCTTAAGCTAGGGCATGGACCAGATAGGTAAAAATTATTTTTTGTTCTACGTGCCATGTGTGTGCGAGCCATTGTTGTACTCTATGCCATGTTTGTGTGAGTCACATTCGTACTGTTCTTGCAATGTGTGCCTATCCAGAACTTGCCTGGTTAGTCTTGCCTGGGCTATAGGATAGTTGGTTAGGAAAGGATCATAGGCCCTTTTTTAAATAGTCCACTTAGCCTAAATGACCGTCCAAATGAATTGAATATCCTTTGATCCCTGATTTTGAGCCGAAATTGACCCTTTTTGTTATCTAGCCTATTCACCTTCCCTGTTTTCTATGAACCTTCAATTTGGCCCTGGTCAGTCCTTGGACATTGTGTACCTCAACTCAGGCAAATCGCCTAAGTTGAGAGTGGCTACTGTGGAGGTAAGTTAAAAGTATGGGGTATGAAAATAAAAGGATAGTGATTAAAAAGAAATATAACGGGTGTGGCGTATGTGTTAAAAGAAAAAAAAAGAGAAAAGAAAAAGAAAAAGAAAAAAATATGATGAAAAAGAAGTTGATTTGAAATAAAAGCCGTACCCATCACTTGATGAAAAAGAAAGAATAGAAAAGGGAGAATAAGGGAGGAAAGAAAAAGTTGGTCTTAAAAGTGGAAGAAATATAGCGTAGTGTCAAGGAGCACTTAGTCACTATTTTCCAAATATACCATACCCATCCCCGAGCCTACGTTACAAGCCAAGTAAAGTCCTATAGTAATCTTAGCCCAACTGTTTAACAACCGAGGTATAGAAAATAAGGGCAAGCCTATGGTATTGTGCATGTATGGCTCGAACTTCTTTGTGAGTGTGAGTGTTCTAGTTCAGTCCCAGATATTTAATAATTTACTGTGTGGTTGGGACTTCTTCGTAGTGAGGGCACTAGAGTACCTTTGATTGTTGACTGTTAGGGTAAGTTTCATTTGTGTATGCTATGTCATCTATTGGTATCGTAATGTCGTCCATGGATCCTCTTGTGTTGTCTTGATAAATGGAACTTGTGCACTTGTTTGGTATTGAAGAAGAGGGGATATTTGTTATGAGTTAAACTGCTTGAATCATATGACTCTCGTAGTTCCTAGTTTTCTTTTACCAAAGTGTCGTGCTAGAATAGTTTGTTTTGTCGCTTGAGGGCAAGCAACAGTTTTAAGTTGAGGGTATTGATATGTTGTGGTTTTGCGGCACATTTGACGCTTAAAACTTGGAATTGGAGTATGTTCTTTAACGATTTTTAGTAGTTTTGATGTGTTTGTGAGTGTTATGCAGGAAAACATGGTTCAGAGACTAAGTACAGAAAAAGACTGCAAATTTGGCTAAAATTGACTTTCACGACTCAACTCTACAAGTTGTGAATGCATCCACAAGTCATGGAAAGACTTCTGCAAAGGTACCTGTAGCGTGAGATCTACAAGAGGTGTCCAAGAGTCGTGAACCTTTTCACAAGTCATCATTCTTATTCGTGGAACCTGATCAGAGGATGTGAAAAAGGTCTGAGATCCACGAGGCAATTTCACAAGCCATGGATCAATCCACGAGTCGTGTAACAACTTTGTGGAAGTAAAGATGTAGGAAGGAAAGTACTTTGAGATCCACGAGACCAATCCATGAGTCGTAAAGCAGTCCACAAACTGTAGAATGAACTCGTGGAAGTGAACCTACAAGATGATTTGGAGCCTGAGTTTCACGAAGAGGTTTCACGACCCATAGAAGTTTCCATGGACCGTAGACTGTGTCCGTGGAAATTGCCGATTCCAGTTTTCCTTATCTGTGTAGGATAGGATTTCTTATGTCTATAAATACCTTTCCTAGGTTTTCTTTTATATTTTATGCTCTATATTTTGTAGGAAATATATTCATAAACACTTGGTATAGATTTGTTCTTGTTTTTGAGAGATTAACAAGTTCATTGATTCTTGATTCTTGACTCTTCTTCAATTATTCAAGTTTTCGGATTTCTTTACTTCTTCTTGTAAGTGTATGATCATGAATGCTTCAACAACTTCTGATTGTTTTCTTATGAATATGAGTAGCTAAATCCACAACTAGGATTGTGGAAACCATGACGGATTAACCAAGTAGGCAAAATACTTAGCAATTCTAGGACGGTGTTTATGCATGTATTGTTCTTCCCTTCACTTTGATTGCTTTTTAACGATGGCCAATGTTAGAAATCATCTTATTCTTACTTGCCAGACCAAGGAGCTAACAAATGGGAAAAGGGTTATTTACAACGGAGATTTGAGGCTATGAACCCTCATCTAATAGCTTGACCTTGTCCGAAAATAGCTAATCTGGGATCAAGGGTAAGGGTTAGTAAAGCATACACCCGTAGACGGACCAAGTTGCGTGGTGAAATTCATCTATCTAGGGGATGAACCATTTAGGTGAACTTAACTTATCGATCTTGCATGCTAAGCACCAGAATAGATTGCTAGTATAACGCCTACAGCGTTATGAACTCATGGGGAACACAATCCTAGTCCATCTTCTCTCTAAATAACAATAATATTGATACTTGCTGATTGTTGGTTACTTAATAATTTACAAACATTAACTGTTACATAAAACCCCATTTTAGGGAAATAAGACGGCTAAGAGCGCGAATACACACAGTTGACTGAGTTCCTACCATATTCCCTGTGGGATCGATCCTAATCTTCGTTAGGTTCTATATTTGAGCAGCGACCGCTTTATACTTCTTTTGAGGTGTAATTTGGGTGTATCACCTACTTCAACATTTATTCCAAATTAGTTCATGCCAATTTATTTGAATTGGTGGAGAGAAAGGCTAGAAAGATATACAAGGCTTGGCGTAGGGTAAAGAGGTTTGTCTCTACCATGATGGAGAAGGGGGCACGACATCAAAATATATCACACATTCAGGGTTGACCTGGAACATCTTATCAAAATGGGAAGGATTTAGTTAGAATTCCCACCATACTACTCATGAAGGAGAAAATATAGAATAAAGAATCGACAACCAGTCAAGAAGAAGCTTTAAAAGTAGCAAAGTGTATGTTTTATGTAATTTTCTGTTTTGTTTTCTTTTACTTGTAATGAAGTTCGTGAAAATGAATAAAAAGAGATATTATTGTATGTTTGAACTACGTATCCCTAGTGAAATATGTAGGCAAACTTTCCAGGTCCTGCCTCTATCTTTAAGAAATTTTAATTCCCCTATTTAGGCGAAGAAGTTAGAGGACTTTGCCTTGAGTGTTAGAAGAAAAGCAACAAGAACATATAAAAAAAGTTCAAGACTTGACATAAGTAAATGTTTCCTATCTAAATCACTTATTCAAAATCAAATGGACAAATTCCTGTCCATTGAATTCCACTATCAAAATTCACCTGTGGATTGGTTCACCTTCAATAGAGTTGTAACACCCCACCCGTTTTAACATTTAAATTAACCCGTGATTTTGAGATAAGACTAAGAGTGCTTAATATATTAAGAAGGATGTTTCATAAGATAATATAATTGAACAATGGTCGTATGTTAAGTTTTGAAGTCAAGCAAGTTACAAAATAAAATTTGGCAAAAGTTATTGTAAGTTCCTTTAATAAATTCTTTGAAAATTTGGGTCAAATATCTCAAAGCTTTTCTCCTAATCTTCAAAGAGTTAGAGGTCCACCAATATACCAAATCAAATGTCTACGAGTTTAGTTTTTATCACACTAAATATTTTTTCTATATGACTTTAGGATAGAGAGATATTCACGTTTCCATAAGACTGTGCAAGAAGGCACATCGAGGCAGGTCCCCCTAGCTCCTAAGTCGGTGGTGATTTATAAAAGACCACCTTATTCATTTTAATTCCATAGAAAATGTCTTAAAACCCACAAAAAACTTAAACCTGTATATCCTCCATGGATGTTGATGCTTTAAACTCAAATTTTTAACAAAAGTTGCTTTATTCGCGAGCTCATTATTGTGGTATAGTTTTCTCGTTGATTTTGGCTCCATTTGTTATTACTTCAAAGAGGCATATTGTTTATCTTGGTATATAAGAGCTTTTTATCCAGGTAATCTTCTCCTTATGACCCTCCTTCGTAATTCGACATTCTAGTATTATTGTTATAGATTTCTGAGCCACGAAGTGGTGTTTTGGATATTGTGGCTCTGAGAAGCCCCCTTGACTTATTGACTTTGGGTATTACTATTGTATGTTGATGGTTTTAGGTTGTTGGAGGGACTGGGGGATTGGTGTGATTCTTATCGGAGTCATGTACGATGGTTATTGGGTTGAACAACATGAAGTACGCCTTGTTATATTACCTCAGAAGCTCATCACTCCTTCGAGACATTGTTGGAATATTTATGTTGGATTTAGCTATTGTTTATTGTTGTTATTGGCCTCATTTTATGCTTTGGACTTGACTGGTCGTGAGTGTGGCATTAACGCCTTATCGATTGGCTATGGCTTATTTTTGCAGCCTTGTTGATTCTCACATTTGTTGCATTACCTTAGGTTGGTCAAGCTTCATAGCGACACCTTTGGAGCTTCGGTTGAAAGGTATGTTAATTCTTCCTTTTTGCTTTCTAGCATGACCCTTAAGGTCCAAGCTTGTTATAGCTTGTATAACATCGTTATTCGATTGTAGCCTTACACTATTGAGTTTGCTTCCATATCATGATATAGTGACTAGCAGCAACACTCTATTCCTTACTTAGTGGCATAGAAAAGTATGTGAGATCGTCTATGATCACTTGCTATTGTTGTAATGTATTTTACCATATGGCTACTGCCTAAGAGCTTGCTTAGGCCTCAGCGGACACTGACACTGCATAGTTTGGAGCCTACTAGTTGATCAATAGACCGTGCCTATGGACCGAGTAGATTGTACCTACGGGGCAGGTAAGTTGTACCTATGGGGAAACTGTTATATTATACTACCGAGCCTACGGGCAGGGCAGACCATGCCTACACGCCAGGTAAATCATACCTACGGGATAGAAAGGTTGTACCTATAGGGTAGAACTTATATTGTACCACAGAGCCTAAGAGTTGCATTAATTCATGGTACATGTATATTCAGACAGTTCAGATCAGATAATCACTGGGATCCAGGTAAGGGGGCCAGTAGGGGTACTTAGCGATTATTTCTACCTGTTAAGACTAGAGCTATCAATATGGGCTGGCCCAGCCTATCCGAGCTAGCCCCCACGGGCTTTGAAATTTGACGGTCCAGGCCGAGATGGCCCATCAAAATGATGGGCTCAAAAACACTAAGCCCAATCCATCACTTTGTGGGTTGCGGGCCTCGACGGGCCAGCCCATTTTTTAAAACAACATTATTTTTATAATTTTTAAAATTTAAATTTAATTTTAAATTGTTAATAACATAAATATTTACAAGACAATATTATATGATGTTACTACTTGCTAATTAAGTTCAAATTCACAAAAAAATAATCATAATAATCTGTGAAACTAAATAACTTTTGATATGGTATTGTCCGAACCTTACATATTTTATAAATATAATTAATATTTAAATACTTATGATGGTTTAAGTATACTTTGAGTTTGGACTCATTTTATTCTTTTGAGTACTCTATTTTATTTATATTTTTTAATTATTTTTATTTAACCCACGGGCTGGCCCAACCCATATTGCTCAAGCCCTACAGGCCAGCGGGCTTATCCGGGCCATGCTAAAAAGCCATATTTTTAAATGGGCTGTAAAAATCTTACCCCAACCCTATTAAATTACAGGCTGCGCCGGGCCAGTCCAACGGGCCTAGCCCATATTGACGGCTCTAGTTAAGACCTATGGTTCAAGCATATTAGAGGCTTAAAGTTAAAAGCTAATGGAGGAGGAGGACTTAAACTTATTCTTTTTTTTAAATGAAGTCTATTTTATAATTCTTTAAGATGCAAAGTTTGTTAAAACTTTTTTGTAATAGATTTTTCTTCTAATAATTCTTTTTCAATTCATAATATAATCAATTCATTTTTAAAAAAATTCAGATGTAGTACTCCAAATATGTCAATATTTTTCTAGTCTAAGGCCCCTGAAGGCCACTAGGATCTCTATACAGAAGCTAAAATAGATATATATATATATATAATGTAATCTAGACTAACATGCCACTAAGCTGCTAACAAAAACAACAACAACAACAACAACAACAACAACAAGAAGGCCCAATGGCCAACAAGCTACATCTAATCAATATATAAGGTAAAAATGGTCACCATCATATCTATGCAACCAAAAAGACTAGTCTACAAAACTCTATGAATATAATACTTAGTTGGACAGGGCCTCAACCTACCAAAAAGCTATAAATAGCAAAAAGGCATATCTCTAAGACTCTGGCGATCCCTGAAAGGAAATGAGTCAACCAATCCGCTAAAAACTTGACTATGCTACTCGGCGGTTCTGTTTGGTCTTCACTCAGGACTTATAGGCATGAATGCAATACCTTTTAGGCAATGGGGCATCAGTACAAAATAATGTATCGAGCATGTAAGGTAAACTAAAAACTAAAATTTAAGTGTAAGGACTGAACAAAAAGGGCAGAAGAAAAACAAAAGTACAACATATTACCTTTCTACAGAAGAAAACATTTAAAAATGTAGCAAATAATGACTTGACCTGGCCCCCATAAGCTGGCAGGTAAAAACAACACACAATCACCATCGACTGTGGCTATATTTTCTTCCACAAGAGCCATTTTTTAATCTACTTCCGTAGGAAATGGATGGGATTTTTTGGGGTTTTTGAAAGATTTCAAAAAAAACCTTAGAGTATAAAGAATTGGTAGCCACGTATTGTACTACTCAAGTATGAATCGGATGAAAATCCAAAGGAATTTCTAGATTTTTTAGGATAAATAACATTGGAAACGTTCTTGGAAGCTTTGATTCATATGGGTATCATGCCTAGCACATGACATTGTACGCTTGGAGAGGAAACAAATAGGATTTGAGGGGAGATCATGGACAGTGACATCTTTTCAATGATTTTTGGGTTCATCATGGTTTCTTCTATGTCATTTGGTTTAAGTGTTGAAGAAAGAAAGAGAGAGAAGAAGAAGAAGAAAGAAAAGAGGGGCGCGTGGATTTGGTTTTAATATGGATTGGTGTACGTGTTAGAGGAGAGGGAGAAAATAAAAGGGAGTGGGGCATGTGCGAGGATATGTGTGTATATTAGTGTTGAGTGGATAATTGGAAGTGGGGTTGGGTATTGGTAGAAATTGAGCCAATTAACTGGTCCAAATTAGTCCAATATTAGGAGATAAATGTGGTTTGACGATGCTTAGTCCAATTTGTAAAATGTAACAAAAGTCGAATTTAGAGTTGACCACCTTTATTGTAATTGTGCCCAGATTCGATTTAAAACATGACCAAAATAGATTCTATTGGTTAATCCAGTCAAAAATTAAGTGATATAAATAGTTTCTAATTTAATTATCCGAGTTTCTTAATTTTGACAAGATAAAATAATTATTTTTTAATAAGATAATTATTTTGAATTTTTGAAAATAAAGCAATAACTATATTTTAATAAACTATAACGACCGGGTCTTTCATTACGGGTAGTCCAATCGTGCCAAGTTTTAGAGTTAGAAAACTCCGGATTTGGGAGTTTGAAATTCTAGGCTAGGCTAGCCTCAGCTGATTTTGGAGCGAGATAGAGTCTAGGGAAATTTGGGTAAGGATTTTTTTATGTGTCCTATTTTGATCTAGTTTTCCATGTAGCCAAGACATAGAGGAGTCCGGGGGACTTTTCGGAATCAAATTTGGGTAAGTAGAACTCCCGGAATTACGCTTCATGTGAAGGGGTTATTTCGGGTCATCGGGGAAAGCAAGTGTGTTGTAAAATGGCCAAAACTAGGAGATTTCCGGACATTCTATATGTGACAAGCGCAACGGTCTGCCATAGCGACCACCGCTATAGCAGTGGAAAATACCGCTATAGCGGTGGTCAAGGTGGTCATCACCCACTTAAGACCGCTATAGCGGAAGTTGTCCGCTATAGCGGAGCGGGGACTGCTATAGCGGGCCGATGGGTTTTTTATGCAGAAATTTCCCCAAAACAGTTCAGTTTTCTACAATTCATTTTGGGAGAAGGGCTAGGCTATTCCAGGCGTTTTTCTTTCTTTTTCCGTCGAAATTCTTCCCTAAGGTAAGGTTCTTTTTCCCCAATCTTTGTAATACATTTCCTATGCGGTAAAATTGCTAGGAGGGAACTTGGGGGAGGTTGTAATAACCTAGGAATGGTAGAATTCAGGGAAGAAAGGGAACTCCAAGCATGTACGTTCTTGAATGTTGATAAAAGTATGTTCTAATGATCATAGGTTGTTAAATTCTCTGTTTTATCCGTAAAAAATGATTGAACTAGGAGGATAAATGGTGGAAAAGCCTGGGAAAAGGGTGGGATGATCATGGGTGACCTGGGGTTTGGGGATTTGGTATAATCCGGGTAAGGTGCAGGCCTTGTGTGTTAATTGTATGTACTTGTGTGTCGTTTTAGACTAAGAACGAGAAAGGAATCCGGAACAGGGGAAAGCTCAGGTTGAATAGAGCTTGGATCATTTCGAGGGAGGTGATGGCTTACGATTTCTATGAATGTTGTATATTTATGTGCTTGTATCTAAGTGATTGCATGAATTACATTGCTTAGGGAAGTTGTGTAGAATGTCTAAGGTTCCTGCTTTACAGTCTGTGGTTGAATGGTATTTGCTTATTGGTTTACAAGTTGTGTGTTCATGCATTTGACTATGGATTATTGACATCCGATTGGCTCGAGTCCCATGCTTGGTATGGGTATAACAAATGGTTAGCACGGGTACCACACTTGGTACATGTATAACAATTGGTTGGCACGGGTACCATGCCTTGTACGGGTTTACTTTTGCTACATCATTGCATTGATATTATTGTGTTTCATTGATTGATATTGGTTTCATGAGTGGACCGGGCTGCTTATTGAATTTTTTAATTGGTTTGGTGGTCCTTGAGAGGCTGGGGAAATTCTGGTTAACTGTTGTGTTGGTCTTGGTTTAGGCCGGGTGGTTCATTGACATTTGTGTTGGTCTTGGTTTAGGCCGGGTTGTTCATTGACATTTGTGTTGGTCTTGGTTTAGGCCGGTTTGATTCAAGGTACATGTGTGTTGTCTAGAGGGGATCCCAGGGTGGGTCCGGGCTAGATGGAGAGGTATAGTTAATAGTATATGGTTGTGTCTTAGAGTTAGGTGGTGGATTTCATACGGGAACAGGCTAAGCAGATACTGGGAGTTTAGGTATGTCTGTGGCTATTATGCATATTTTCCATACCTTCTACTAGATATTATTGTACTACTTATACACTATTTTTTTGAAAACTGACTGATGATCCTACCAGTACACAGTGGTGGTGTACTGATACTGCACTTGCTTGTCTTTTGGTGAGTACAGGAAATCTTTCAGCAGCTGAGACGTGACCTCATCTTTAGCACCGACGATTTCTGACTTCAAGGGTGAGCTGCTTGATCAAGCTACCTTGGGATTATCTTTAGAGTTGCAGTCCTCTTGTTTCAGACTTGAAACTATTTCATATTTTCTTTTGGGGTTGCATCCCCATATCCTAGATATTGGTATTGATGTTTGGTACAACGACTTTCAGTTACTAGGAGAGATTTTCCGCAGGATAATTTAATTGATATAGTTTTTGATTATTTTGATTTCTAGATTACTTTCTGTTTTCTGGTTTAGGCTCTTAGTCTAGGCAAAAGGTTGAACTCTATTGGTTCACTCATTCGGGGGTTGGGTGGGTGCCACTCACGATTGTTTGGGTCATGACAATAATGGTATCAGAGCCTAGGTTCATTGATCTCGTCATACCAAATATGTCTAGTAGAGTCTTGCGGAACGGTAGGGAACGGGTCTTTAGGAAAACATATCTCTTCCTTCTTTCCTTCGTGCTTGAACTCGATTCCAATTGGTATCTGGTGATACAAATTGGTATCTAACCTTGTTCACTCTTCTGTTCACAGATGGTTACTACAAGGAATAATGAAGCAAGACCAGCGGTCCCAACAGCGGGCCCGACAGTTCGTGGCAAAGGTAGGGGAAGAGGTAGGGTACGAGCTGGAGCCGCACCCGCCAGGGGTGGAGCTCGGGCTGCTGCTGCACGTGAGGTAACCTCTCCCCCACCTCATGAGCATGTGGTTGTGGACGTAGAAGAAATGGTTGTAGAGGATGAAGGGGCTCAGGCGGAGGCGGCACCGGTTGGGGGTGCAGGCCTTCCTACTATGACACCGAAAGCTTTTGAGCAGGCGTGGGATATTCTGAGTGGGTTGGTTGGTGCTGGAGCCATACCCGCAGCTTATGCAAATCATGCCTTGGATACTCAACCAGCGGTTACTACCACACCTAGGATGGATGTATCTTTGGGCACAAATGACCTCCTCAGGCCAATGCTAGGCCCAGTAATGACAGGTAATGAGTATGAGATGCTAACTAAGTTCCTTAAGCTGAAACCCCCGACGTTTCAGGGTACAGACAAGGAGGATGCCTATGAGTTCATCCTGGATTGCCATGAGAGGTTGCACAAGTTGGGTATTATACGTCAGCATGGGGTTGCGTTTGTCACTTTTCAGCTGCAGGGTGATGCCAAGTAGTGGTGGAGGTCTCATGTTGAGTGTCGATCATCTGTTCTACTTCCACTGACTTGGGGGCAGTTCCACGCATTGTTTCTAGAGAAATACGTTCCCCGTACTTTGAGGGACCGGAAGAAGTATGAATTTCTGAACTTGGAGTAGGGTAGCATGTCGGTCTCGGCTTATGAGGCTAAGTTCCATGTGTTGTCTCATTTTGCTACACAGATGTTGGGTTCCGATGAGGAATCGGTCCGGTTGTTTGTCAAGGGTCTGAATAGTGAACTACAGGTACTGTCAGTGCATATGACTTCTTCAGGATAGGGCTTTAATAATATGGTGGATTATGTGAAGAAGATAGAGGGAGTTAGGCAAGCGGGACAGGCTAAGGCTTTAGCCAAGAAGCCCCGGAATGAGGGAAATTTTGGTGGTTCATACTCCAGGGGCCAGCATCAGTAGGCTTATCCGGCCCGTCCTATTCAGTGAGCTCTGCCATCTACTACAGGTGGTCATCAGGGAGCTTAGTCTTCAACTCCTAGAGGCCAGGAAGCGTCCTATACATCAGCTAGCATACCTATTCTTGACCGTGGTTGCTTCTATTGTGGTGATATGGTCCACTTTAAGAGGGAGTGTCCACATAGGCAGACATGTAATAAGGGTCAGCAGCAAACTAGAGTAGTGGTTCTGGCAGGCAGAGGCGGTAATGCTAGGGGTTGTCCACAGGGTGGGCGAGGTAATTTTCAGGGAGGCCGGGGAGAACCAAGGAACGGCGATACAGGCAGGGGTGCGGTACAGTCGGCCCCAAAAGTTTCCCCAATTGATGATCAGGCTCATTGCTATGCTTTTCCAGGGAGGACCGAGGCAGAATCCTCAGATGCAGTGATCACAAGTACTATTCTTGTCTACGATAAAATGGCTTCGATATTATTTGACCCAAGTTCTACATATTCTTATGTGTCTGTGAGTTTTGCTTTGGGGCTGGGTTTGACTTGTGATATCCTTGATTCGCCTATCCATGTTTCTACCCCAGTTGGGGAGTCTGTGATTGTGACTCATGTATATCGTGACTGTTTGTTGTGTTTGTGGGAAAACATACTTGGGTAGACTTGCTAATTCTAGATATGGCTGGTTTTGATATTATCTTAGGTATGACCTGGCTATATCCTTATCATGTTGTGTTGAACTGTAACACTAAGACTGTGGCTTTAGAGATTTCGGGTAAGGATAGACTAGAGTGGAAAGGTGTGTACAGGCCTAAGCCAGTTAAGATAATATCGTTTTTCCGGGCTAGGAAGCTAATGGGGAGGGGGTGTCTAACCTTCTTGACTCATCTCCGGGATGAAAGTATGGAGTCCCCGCCTATTGAGTCAGTTCCAGTGGTTTCTGAATTTTTAGAGGTGCTTCCAGCGGACTTGCCTGGTATGCTTCCAGACAAGGATATAGATTTTTGAATTGATTTGGAGCCAGGCACTCGTCCCATTTCCATTCCTCCATATCGTATGGCTTTGGCAGAGTTAAGGGAACTTAAGACTCAGCTGTAGGAACTCCTAGATAAGGGATTTTATACGTCCTAGTGCTTCTCCTTGGGGTGCTTCGATTTTATTTGTAAAGAAGAAGCATAGTAATATACGGATGTGCATAGATTATAGGCAGTTAAACAAGGTGACCATCCAGAATAAGTACCCTCTAACCCGTATAGATGATTTGTTTCACCAACTTCAGGGTGTATCGGTGTTCTCAAAAATTGACTTAAGGTCGGGGTACCATCAGTTAAAGATTAGGTCGGAGGACATTCCAAAAACTACTTTTCGGACTTGGTATAGGCATTATGAGTTTCTAGTAATGTCGTTTGGTTTGACCAATGCGCCGGCAGCATTCATGAGTTTGATGAATGGGGTGTTTAAGTCCTACTTGGATTCCTTCGTTATCGTGTTCATCGATGATATTTTGATCTACTCTAAGAGTAGGGAGAAGCATGCTAATCACCTTCGTATTGTGTTGGATATTTTGAGGCACCAAAAGCTTTATGCAAAATTCACTAAGTGTGAGTTTTGGTTGACTTCCATGGCATTCTTGGGGTATGTAGTGTCAGAAAAGGGGGTGATGGTGGATCCCCAGAAAATTGAGGCAGTCAAGAGTTGGGTTCGACCTATCTCTGTGATCGAGGTGAGGAGTTTTGTTGGGCTCGCGGGGTACTACCGGAGGTTTGCTAAGAATTTTGCTTCTATTGCTACTCACCTGACAAGGCTGACACAGAAGTAGGTACCGTTCGTATGGTCCGACAAGTGCAAGGAGAGCTATCAAAAGCTCAAGATACTTTTGACCACAACCCCCATATTGTCCTTGTCGGTTGAAGATAAAGACTTTGTTGTTTACTGTGATGCTTCACATTTTGGTTTGGGTGTTGTGTTGGTGCATGATAGGATGTGATAGCCTATGCATCTAGGCAGTTGAAAGTGCATGTGAGGAATTACCCGACTCATGATTTAGAGTTGGCAGCGGTGGTTTTTGCATTGAAAATTTGGAGACACTACCTTTATGGTGTCAAGTGTGAGGTATTCATAGATCATCGCAGTCTGCAGCACGTTTTCACTCAAAAGGATTTGAATCTGAGGCAGAGGAGGTGGATAGAACTATTGAAGGATTATGATGTGACCATTCAGTACCATCCGGGTAAGGCTAATGTGGTGGCAGACGCATTAAGCCGGAAAACTGTTAGCATGGGTAGCCTGGCTTATTTGGGGGTGTCCAAACGACCACTAGCTAAGGAAATTCGGGCTTTAGAGGCCAAGTTCATGCACTTGGGTGTTTCCGATCAAGGTGGGTTGTTGGCCAGCATTAAGGTCAAGGCCACCTTCATAGAGGAAATAAAGGCAAAACAGTTTCAGGATTCAAAACTGGGTAAGTTGCGAGGTAAGGTAATATTCGGGGAGTCCAGAGACGTCATGTTAGACTCTGGTGGAGTGTTGCATTTCAGGGAGAGGATTTGTGTTCCTCGGGTTGAGGATATAATTCAGAGAATCTTAGCGGAAGCCCATGGTTTGCGGTACTCAATTCATCCGGGTGTGACCAAAATGTACAGGAACTTGAGGCAGCATTACTGGTGGCCCGGGATGAAAAGGGACATAGTGGATTTTGTGTCCAATTGTCAGAACTACCAGCAGGTGAAGTATGAACATCAGAGACCTACAGGGCTACTTCAGAGAATGTCAATTCTAGAGTGGAAGTGGGAAAGGATAGCCATGGATTTCGTGGTGG
Organism: Jaltomata sinuosa; assembly: GCA_003996215.1. NCBI lineage: Eukaryota > Viridiplantae > Streptophyta > Magnoliopsida > Solanales > Solanaceae > Jaltomata > Jaltomata sinuosa. The sequence goes on from QJPP01004973.1 coordinate 96,608, forward strand.
GTCTTCCTAAGACATTGGGGAAGCATGACTCAATTTGGGTCATTGTTGACAGGCTGACCAAGTCCGCTCATTTCATTTTGGTCAAGGTAAATTACAATTCGCAGCAATTAGCTAAGATCTACGTGAAGGAGATTGTGAGACTGCATGGGGTACCACTATCCATCATTTCAGACAGGGGTACACAGTTTACTTCTAAGTTCTGGGGCAGGTTACATGAAGAGTTGGGTACACAACTAACTTTTAGCATAGCCTTCCATCCTCTGACTGATGGTCAGATAGAAAGGACGATCCAGGTACTAGAGGACATGCTGAGAGCATGTGTGATGGACTTCGGGGGTTATTGGGAGCAGTTTCTACCATTGTGCGAATTCTCACACAACAATAGCTACCACTCCAGTATTGACATGGCATCGTTCAAGGCACTGTATGGGAGGAACTTTAGATCACCGATTGGGTGGTTTGAGGAAAGCGATGTCAAGCCTCTGGGCGTAAACTTAGTGAAGGAAGCGCAGGAAAAGGTAAGGGGTATACAGACCAAGATGCTGGTTGCTCAAAGCAGGCAGAAGGAGTATGCAGACCGCAAGGTCCAAGACATGGATTTTCAGGCTGGTGAACAAGTATTGTTGAAGGTGTCACCAATAAAAGGGGTTATGTGGTTTGGTAAGAAGGGAAAGCTTAGCCCTCGGTTCATCGGTCCGTTTAAAGTTCTTGAAATTGTGGGGCCAGTGGCTTATAGGTTAGTACTGCCACCTAGTTTGTCGGGCTCTATCCGATATTCTATGTATCCATGCTTAAGCGATACCATGGGGATGGGGATTACATTATCAAGTGGGATGAGGTACTTTTCGATAAGGATCTTTGTTATGAGGAGGAACTAGTTTTGATTCTTGCTCGGGATGTCCGGAGGTTGAGGACAAAGGTGATTGATATGGGGAAGGTTCAGTGGAAGAATCATCCGATTGATGAAGCCAATTGGGAAATCGAGAAGGACATGCGGGACAAGTACCCTAAACTATTTGAGGATTCATGTACTACACTTTCTTTATTTTATTTCCGTAAATTTGCAAACGGGGATGAATGATGGATAAATTGGTATCTATTGTAACGACCGGGTCCGTCATTACGGATAGTCTAATCGTGCTAAGTTTTAGAGTTAGAACACTCCAGATTTGGGAGTTTGAAATTCTAAGCTAGGCTAGCCTCGGCCGGTTTTGGAGCGAGATAGAGTCTAGGGAAATCAGAGTAAGTATTGTTTTATGTGTCTTGTTTTGAGCTAGTTTTCTATGTAGCCAAGACATAGAGGAGTCTGGGGGACTTTTCGGAATCGAATTTGGGTAAGTAGAACTCCCAAAATCGCGTTTGATGTGAATGGGTTGTTTCGGGTCGTCGAGGAAAGCAAGTGTGTTGTAAAATGACCAAAACTAGAAGAGTTTTGTATATTTTGTCTGTGACAAGCGCAATGGTCCGTTGTAGCGACCTTTGCTATAGCAGTGGAAAATACCACTATAGCGGTGGTCAAGGCGGTCAACACCCACTTAAGACCGCTATAGCGAAAGTCATCTGTTATAGCGGGACCGCTATAGCAGAGCGGGGACCGATAGAGCGGGCCGATGGGTTTTTTAATGCATAAACTTCCCCAAAATAGTTCAGTTTTCTACAATTCATTTTGGGAGAAGGGCTAGGCGATTCCATGCATTTTTCTTCCTTTTTCCATCAAAATTCTTCCCTAAGGTAAAGTTCTTGTTCCCCAATCTTTGTAATACATTTCCTATGCGGTAGAATTGCTAAGAGGAAACTTGGGAGAGGTTGTAATAACCTAGGAATGGTAGAATTTGAGGAAGAAAGGGGATTCCAAGCATGTACGTTCTTCGGTGTTGATAAAATTATGTTCAAATGATCATAGGTTGTTAAATTCTCTGTTTTATCCATAAAAAATGATAGAACTAGGAGGATTAATGGTGGGAAAGCCCGGGAAAAGGGTGAAATGATCATGGGTGGCCTGGGGTTTGGGGATTTGGTATAATCTGGGTAATGTGCAGGCCTTGTGTATTAATTTTATGTACTTGTGTGTTGTTTTAGACCAAAAATGAGAAAGGAATCCGGAACACGGGAAAGCTCGGGTTGAATAGGCTTGGATCATTTCGAGGTAGGTGATGGCTTATGATTTCTGTGAATGTTGTATATTCATGTGCTTGTATCTAAGTGATTGTATAAATTACATTGCTTAGGAAAGTTGTGTAGAATGTCTAAGGTTCCTGCTTTACAGTCTCTGGTTGAACGGTATTGCTTGTTGGTTTACAAGTTGTGTATTCATGCATTTGACTATGGATTATTGACATTCGGTTAGCTTGGGTACCACGCCTGGTACGGGTATAACCAATGGTTAGCACGGGTATCACGCCTGGTACGGGTATAACAATTGGTTGGCACGGGTACCACGCCTGGTACTGGTTTACTTTTGTTGCTTCATTGCATTGATATTATTGTGTTGCATTGATTGACATTAGTTCCATGAGTGGACCGGGCTACTTATTGAATTGTTTAATTGGTTTGGTGGTCCTTGAGAGGCCGGGAAAATTCTGGTTAACTGTTGTGTTGGTCTTGGTTTAGGCCGGGTTGTTCATTGACATTTGTGTTAGTCATGGTTTAGGCCGGTTTGATTCAAGGTACATGTGTGTAGTCTAGAGGGGATCCCAGGGTGGGTCCGAGCTAGACGGAGAGGTATAGTTAATGGTATATGGTTGTGGCTTAGAGTTAGGTGGTGGATTTCATGCGGGAACAGGCTAAGCAGAGACTGGGAGTTTAGGTGTGTCTGTGGCTATTATGCATGTTTTCTATACCTTCTACTTGATATTATTGTACTGCTTATACACTGTTTATTTGGAAACTGCCTGATGATCCTACCAGTACACAGTGGTGGTGTACTGATACTGCACTTTCTTATCTTTTGGTGAGTACAGGAAATCTTTCAGCGGCTGGGACGCGACCTCATCTTTAACGTCGACGATTTCTGACTTCAAGGGTGAGTTGTTTGATCCAGCTACCTTAGGATTATCTTTAGAGTTGCAGTCCTCTTGTTTCAGACTTGAAACTATTTCGTATTTTCTTTTGGGGTTGCATCCCCGTATCCTTGATATTTGTATTGACGTTTGGTACAACGACTTTCAGTTCCTAGGAGGGATTTTTCGCAAGATAATTTAATTGATATAGTTTTTGCTTATTTTGATTTCTAGATTACTTTCTGTTTGCTGGTTTTAGGCTGTTAGTCTAGGAAAAGGGTTGAACTCTATTGGTTCGCTCATCCGGAGGTTGGGTGGGTGTCACTCACGATGGGTTGGGTCGTGACATAAATTCTTGATTATTCAAAACATTGTATATTTTTTTGATAACTAATTTCCCCAAATACTTATTGAAAGCAAAATTAAAAAATCTATATATTAATATAGATATGTTTATTTATTGAAAAGTTGCAACACTGCCTTGAAAATGGTTTGGAAAATACGTTTAACTTTTGTAAATAATTATTTTAAATTATTTGAAATTGAAGAAGTTAGACAATTAATTCAATTGGAGAAGGCCAAAATTGGCTCTCAACACCGATCTCATGAACATAATTAAACTAACAGATGTCTCTTGGATAAAATCGATACTGTGCGTTGATTTTACGGAATCGATCCAGTCCAAACTGACGCTGTACAGGTCTAAAAGCGACGTTGTCTGTCAATTTCAACCCTCAAATTTTGCTCCATTGTTAGTATTGAGAGAGTATACATTTCAGGATATCTTTTCCTATTTGGTGACAAAATATTAGACATTTAGAAATGTCAAATAGTTTCAGTTCCAATATTGAACATCAATTAATAAAGTAAAAATTGATGTAAACAAATAATTCATGCAACATATTATAATATCAAGAGGTACATTTTTAAATTTTTATAGCTCTTAATGGGTTAATGGCTAAACCGATCAGAAAAATGAGTAAATCATAACCCACACTATTAATAAGCTGATACACCTATTTTGCGTTATTTATTACGGTTCAGTTTTGAAATTTATTGACTAGATTGTCTCACTCAAAAGGGAATCAAACTCGCATCACGTATGAGAGCACCAAAATAGGGTTTCTTCTTTGCCACTAAACCAATAGCTCCATTTAGTTAATGGGTTCCCAACTATCAATTTCTTATATAATTAATGAATTTTCATTATAAATATTGAGTTTGAGCAAAAGTTATTGATTTTCGAGAACCCCCATCTAATACTTTGGATCCGCTCATACCCCACAATGTTGCATAACGCAACAAACTCTAAATAAGATGTTGAGTCCAAAACTCCACCAAAAGAACATGACCTTAATTCAACTAATAAAACTATCTTTGTCATGCCTCAAACCACACCTTGATGTAACATGCATTTAATGCTAGAGAACCACATTGAAAACAGCTTATAGATATGATAGTTCACACAGTTTACCCATTATTAATTATTTATTCACTTATTTTTAATTCAATTATTATAAGTTATGCAAGTATAAATAAAGATGATATATCAAGAAAAATAAATATAGTATAAATGATGAAAATATCTATCTAGCAGTGTATCCCAATAAGTCAAGTAATGACTTTAAATAATACCCATGACATAACATATCTGTCTATGAAGTCTCTATGGAAGAATAATTAAATTGAAACGAGGTTTGAGAATCTAATAAGAACTAAAATATGAAATTTTATGAGCAAGAATGTGGGCTCACCAATAATATGTCAGATAAGGAAGTCCCTCTTATGTGATGCGATCCTCTAGAATTGCTTTTCTTATCTACCTAACATATCACCAAAAATAACGATGGTATGCATGAGTACTGGGTACTCAGTGAGTGCCTTGGAAAAAGAATTTGTATAATAATAAAATAATAATAATATAGATGAATTAGTTTAGATCAAGTGATAGAGTAAATCATCAAAACTTAGTAAAAATTGTAGTTTAATGAAAACTTAATCAATTTCAAGTCATCTTGTTCAAAATTCATGTCAGATCATTCAAGACGAAAAATGAGTCAAATAGCTCATCAAATCATGCCAATTAAAGGAGAATCAATAAGTAATCATTTGTCAACTCAAGGACAAATCAAACTAATCAGAAGGCCATACTTTAAGGAGATGCCATACTTTCAAGCAAATCAAGTCGGGAGAACCTAGACAGGATCCCTACTGCATCGGGCTACCAACTTCGAGTATCAACCATCCTATGAACTGACACAACTACTCAAAAGTGATTTATTAGGATTCATAATGACTATTTAGCCTCTGGAATAGCACAACTTGTCCGTACAAATCTAAACACAAATAATAGAAAATTCATGGCATGATAGCCAAGAACTGTTTCAAAATCATCATCGCATAAACAAAGAAATATCAATTGTTTCTCAAGTTTAAAAATTATGTTTAAATTATTAAATCATGTTTCAAGTCAATAGTTTATTCGTAAAACATAATCATGCTTAAAGATCATCACTTTGAAATCAAGTTTAAATAATTTCAATTATAAGAAAAGTCATGTACATATATGTAGTTCAGACTATTTGATGCGAGCTTGTCCCTCACGCACATAAAGTCTTATTAGAAATCTTTTATGGTTAAAACGTTTTCAAAGAGACATTCGTTAAAAATTTCATACTTCATAAGAAGATTTAATTGGATAACTATTCATACGTTAAGATTGAGTTTATAAAAACTAGGCATACTTTAAGAAAAAGGTTTTTGAAAGCTATGCATAACTCAAATCCTTGCTAAGAACACTCTAAACGTGTTTGCAATCGATCGATGATAACTTTCTAAGAATCCCAAGTAATTTTCTTCAATGATCAAAAATCGAACCCTCAACATCTATGGATTAGAATGATGATTCGCGATAAAATCGATGTTAAAATTGAAGAATTTGAGTAGGAACTTACCTTAGATATTTGAGAGAAGATTTAGTGTGTTTTCTCTCCATAAAGTAGACTAAAAATACAATGAAATGAAAATTTTGAGCTAGAGACGTATTTATAAAGCCCAGACCAAGTTTCACTAGGATTGAGAAACCTTGCCGGGAGAAGCCTAGAGCGAGAGGCAGGGTCTTGCACCACGAGGGCCAAAGCGAAGACCTGCTTGTTCCGTGAGGTCACTCTAAATTTTGACACTTATATAAAATTTTAACTTTGGCAAGGTACTTTCATAAAACATTCATAACTTTTCGTACCGAACTCCGACTGATGAACGGTTTGATGCATTGAAATCCAAATTTGATTTACCATCATTTAGGATGAATTTTTACCCTTACAAGCATGATTAAATATAGTTCAGATTGAATCACACACATTTAGCTAGTTCAATAAAATCCAAACTTTTAAAGTGTTACACATGCACTCTACAATATTTTTCACATGTCATCACAAAGTAAGTTTGAATACATATTGTTTATAGTTGTGTTTTTTCTTAAAAGAAACTTTAAACAATTAACCACTTATCTTCTTCATCAATCAAGCTCAACAAAATTCACAACTATATTTTTTCAAATTTCCTTAATTAAAATAATCTAAATCAACCACAAATAAATAATAAATCTTTAATTTTTTATGGCACATGTGATGAACATGAAAAAACAAAAAGAAGGAAAACAAATTCTGAAAAATATCCCAGTTAAAATATCTTGAGCCTTTTGTAGCATTGGCTGTAGTAACATATTATTATACTAAATACAAGAGCCCGTGCTATGCTACTTTTTCTGTTTTAATTTATGTGATACAAATAAAGAGTCAATTAAAAATTTTGTATGCTTTTTAAATATTTTAGATTGTTAATTATTATAATTTATAATGCTTTTTACATAACTTTTAGATAATATATCTCACTCTCGTAGTCCAAATTTATGTGGCACTCATGGAATTTGGAGAGTCAACAAAAAACTTTATATAATTTTTAGATTTTTGTATGATTTTTAAATATTTTAAATTGTTAGTTATTGTGATTTATAATACTTTTACATAATTTTTAGATAATATATGTTATTATCTTTGTACTGATTTATGTGACACTGATTGAATTTGAAGAGTCAACCAAATCTATATATATATATATATATATATATAGCTGAATCTTAGACCCAGTGATATGGCGTTCTCTATAGCCAGTATTTCTATTTATCTTTTTTATGAGAATTTGACATTTTTTCTTCATTTAAAATTAATATGTTAGATATTAAGAAAAATCAAACAATCACTCAATTAATACATATTTTAAGTTGTTAATTATTGTGATTTATAATACTTTTTGCGTAATTTTCAAATAATATATGTTACTCCCTCTGTACCAATTTATGTGAAATTGATATAATTTAGAGAGGCAATCAAATGTGTTATATATCGTTAAATATTTTAAGTTATTAATTATTGTGATTTATAATACTTTTTACGTCATTTCAAATAATATATGTTACTTCTTTTGTCCCAATTTATATAGCATCGATAGAGTTTCAAGAGTCAACCAATTTTTTTATATTTCTTTCAAATATTTTAAAAATATAATAATTTTTATGTAATTTTTAAATATATAATTAAAAAAAATTAAAAAAAGACAAACAATGTGACCCATCTGCTGCCTCTCTGAAAATTACCTCGGCCACCCTATGGACGACCCCTAGCATTACCGCCTCTGCCTGCCGGAACCATTGCTCTAGTCTGCTGCTGACCCTGATTACATGTCTGCCTATGTGGACACTCCCTTTTAAAGTGACCCATCTCACCATAATGGAAGCAACCACGGTCAAGAGTAGGTCTGCTAGCTGATGTATAGGACGCTCCCTGGCCTCTAGGAGCTGAAGACTGAGCTCCCTGATGACCACCTGTAGTAGCTGGCAGAGCTGACTAAATAGGACGGGTCGGATAAGCCTGCTGATGCTGGCCCCAGGAGTATGAACCACCATAGTTTCCCTCACTCCGGGCTTCTTGGCTAAACCCTTAGCCTGCCCCGCTTGCCTGACTCCCTCAATCTTCTTCACATAATCCACCACATCATTAAAGCCCTTTCCTGAAGAAGTCATATGCACTGACAGTACCTGCAGTTCACTATTCAGACCCTTGATAAACAACCGGACCCGTTCCTCCTCGAAACACAACATCTGTGTAGCAAAATGGGACAACACATGGAACTTAGCCTCATAAGCTGAGACCGACATGCTACCCTACTCCAAGTTCAGAAACTCATCCTTCTTCCGGTCCCTCAATGTACGGGGAACATACTTTTCTAGAAATAACGCGTGGAACTTCTCCCAAGTCACTGGAGGTAGAATAGAAGATCGACACTCAACATGAGACCTCCACCACTACTTGGCATCACCCTGCAGCTGAAAAGTGACAAACTCAACCCCATACTGACGTACAATACCCAACTTGTGTAACCTCTCATGGCAATCCAGAATGAACTCATAGACATCCTCCTTGTTTGTACCCTGAAACGTCGGAGGTTTCAGCTTAAGGAACTTAGTCAGCATCTCATGCTCATTCCCTGTCATCACTAGGCCTAACATTGGCCTGAGGAGATCATTTGTGCCTGAAGTTGCGTCCATCCTGGGTATGGTAGTAACCACTGGTTGAGTATCCAAGGCCTGATTTGCATAAGCTGTAGGTATGGCTCCAGCACCAACCAACCCACTCAGAATATCCCACGCCTGCTGAAAAGCTTCCGGTGTCATAGTAGGAAGGCCTACACCCCCAACTAGTGCCGCCTCTGCTTGAGCCCCTCCATCCTCTACAACCACTTCTTCTACGTCCTCAGCCACATGATCCAGAGGTGGGGGAGGGGTTATCTCATGTGCAGCAGCAGCTCGAGCTCCACCCCTGGCGGGTGCGACTCCAGCTCGTCCCCTGCCTCTTCCCCTACCTCTGCCACGAACTGCCAGGCCCGCTGTTGGGACCGCTGGCCTTGCTCCATTATTCCTTGTAGAAACCATCTGCGAACAGAAGAGTGAATGAGGTTAGATACCAATTTGTATCACCAGATACCAATTGGTATCGAGTTATAGCACGAACGAAAGAAGGAAGAGATAGTTTTTCCTAAAGCCCCATAGCCTCTCGAAGAAAAGTACGGACGTCTCCAAACCCTTCCGCAAGACTCTACTAGACCTGTTTGGTACGACGAGATCAACGAACCCTGGCTTTGACACCATCTTTTTCATGACCCAACCCATCATGAGTGGCACCCACCCAACCCCCGGATGAGTGAACCAATAGAGTTCAACCCTTTGCCTAGGCTAACAGCCTAAAACCAGCAACAGAAAGTAAACTAGCAATAATCGTTAACCTGCAAAAAATCCCACCTAGGAACTGAAAGTCGTTGTACCAAACATCAACACAAATATCTAGAATACGGGGATGCAACCCCAAAAGAAAATACGAAATAGTTTCAAGTTCGAAACAAGAGGACTGCAACTCTAAAGATAATCCCAAGGTAGCTTGATCAACAGCTCACCCTTGAAGATAGAAATCATCGGCGCTAAAGATGAGGTCGCGTCTCAGCCGCTGGAAGATTTCCTGTACTCACCAAAACACAAAGAACTACAGTATTAGTACACCACCACTGTGTAATGGTAGGATCATCAGCCAGTTTCCAAATAACAGTGTATAAGAAGTATAATAATATCAAGTATAAGGTATGGAAAACATGCATAAATAACCACAGACACACTTAGACTACCAAACTCTACTTAGCATGTTCCCGCATGAATCCGCCACTTAAATCTAAGCCACAACCATATACCATTAACTATACCTTTTCACCTATCCCAGACCCACCCTGGGATCCCCTCTAGACTACACACATGTACCTTGAATCAACCCGGCCTAAACTAAGACCAACACAAATGTCAATGAACAACCCGGCCTAAACCAAGACCAACACAACAATTAGCCAGAATTTCCCTGGCCTCTCAAGGAACACCAAACCAATAACACATTTCAATAAGCAACCCGGTCCACTCACGGAACCAATATCAATCAATGCAACACAATAATAAAAATGCTATGATGCAACAAAAGTAAACCCGTACCAGGCGTGGTACCCGTGCCAACCAATTGTTATACCCGTACCAGGCGTGGTACCCGTGCCAACCATTTGTTATACCCATACCAGGAATGGCCGTGCCAACCATTTGTTATACCCATACCAGGCGTGCTAGACAAGCCAACTGAATATAAATAATCCACAGTCAAATGCATGAACACACAACTTGTAAACCAACAAGCAAATACCGTTCAAATCACAGACTGTAAAACAGGAACCTTAGACATCCTACACAACTTCCCTAAGCAATGTAATCCATACAATCACTTAGATATGAGTACAAGAATACACAGCATTCACAGAAATCATAAGCCATCACCTACCTCGAAATGATCCAAGCTCTATTCAACCCAAGCTTTCCCGTGTTCTGGATTCCTCTCTTGTTCTTTGTCTAAAAGCAACACACAGCACATACAATTAACATACAAGGCCTGCACATACTCGGATTATACCAAATCCCCAAACCCCAGGCCACCCATGATCATCCCACCCTTTTCCCGGGCTTTCCCACCATTAATTCTCCTATTTCTATCATTTTTATGGGTAAAAACAGAGAATTAACCAACCTATGATCATAAAAATATACTTTTATCAACATCCAAGAACGTACATGCTTGGAATCCCCTTTCTTCCCTGAATTCTACCATTCCTAGGTTATTCCAACCTTCCCCAAGTTCCCTCCTAGTAATTCTACCTCATAGGAAACGTATTTACAAAGATTGGGGAATAAGAACCTTACCTTAGGGAAGAATTTCGACGGGAAAAGAAAGAAAAATGCCTGGAATTGCCTAGCCTTTCTCCCAAAATGAATTATAGAAAGTTGAACTATTTTGGGGAATTTTTTGCATTAAAAACCCGTCGGCCCGCTATAGCGGTCCCTGCTCCACTATAGCGGATGACTTCCGCTATAGCAGTCTTAAGTGGGTGTTGACCGCCTTGACCACTGCTATAGCGGTATTTTCTACCGCTATAGCGGAGGTCGCTACGGCAAACTGTTGCGCTCGTCATAGACAAAATATCCGGAAATCTCCTAGTTTTGGCCATTTTACAACACACTTGCTTTCCCCGATGACCCGAAATAACCCATTCACGTCAAATGCGATTCTGGGAGTTCTACTTATCCAAATTTGATTTCAAAAAGTCCCCCGGACTCCTTTATGTCTTGGCTATGTGGAAAACTAGCTCAAAACAATACACACAAACCAATCCTTTCTCGGATTTCCCTAGACTCTACCTCGCTCTAAAACTGGTCGAGGCTAGCCTTGCCCAGAATTTCAAACTCCCAAATCTGGAGTTTTCTAACTCTAAAGCTTGGCATGATTGGACTACCCATAACGAGGGACCCGGTAATTACAACAAATACCAATTTACCCATCGTTCATCCCCAAACGATCAAACCGAAAATTACAGAAATAAAAGGAAAGAAGTGTAGTACCTAAATCCTCAAACAGTTGAGGGTACTTGTCCCGCATGTCCTTCTTGGTTTTCCAAGTGGCTTTCTCAATCGGACGATGCTTTCACTGAACCTTCACCATATCAATCAATACTGGTTCCTCCTCATAATGAAGATCCTTATCGAAAAGTACCTCATCCCACTTGATGATGTAATCCCCATCCCCATGGTATCGCTTAAGCATGGATACATGGAATACCGGATGGACGCCCGACAAACTAAGTTCTAACCTGTAAGCCACTGGCCCTACAATTTCATGAACTTCAAACAGACCGATGACCCGAGGCTAAGCTTTCCCTTCTTACCAAACCGCATAACCCCTTTCATTGGTAACACCTTCAACAATACCTGTTCACCAGCTTGAAAATCCATGTCCCGGACCTTGCGACCTGCATACTCCTTCTGCCTACTTTAAGTAGCCATCAACTTGGTCTGTATGCCCCTTACCTTTTCCTGCGCTTCCTTCACTAAGTCTACTCCCAGAGGCTTTACATCACCTTCTTCAAACCACCCAACCGGTGATCTGTAATTCCTCTCATACAGTGCCTCAAACGGTGCCATGTCAATACTGGAGTGGTAGCTATTGTTGTACAAGAATTCGCACAAAGGTAGAAACTGGTCCCAATGACCCCCGAAGTCCATCATACATGCTCTCAGCATGTCCTCAAATACCTGGATCATCCTTTCTGACTGACCATCAGTCTGAGGATGGAAGGCTATGCTAAAAGTGAGTTATGTACCCAAATCTTTATGTAACCTGCCCCATAACTTAGAAATAAATTGCGTACCCCTGTCTGAAATGATGGACAGTGGTACCCCATGCAGTCTCACAATCTCCTTCACGTAGATCTTAGCTAATTGCTGCGAATTATAATCTACCCTGACAGGAATAAAATGAGCGGACTTGGTCATCCTGTCAACAATGACCCAAATTGAGTCATGCTTCCCTAAAGTCTTGGCCACCACGAAATCCATGGCTATCATTTCCCACTTCCATTCTGGAATTGGCATTCTCTGAAGTAGCTCTGCAGGTCTCTGATGTTCATACTTCACCTGCTGGCAGTTCTGACATTTGGACATAAAATCCACTCTGTCCCTTTTCATCCCGGGCCACCAGTAATGCTGCCTCAAATTCTTGTACATTTTGGTCACACCCGGATGAATTGAGTACCACGAACCATGGGCTTCGACTAAGATTCTCTGAATTATATCCTCAACCCAAGGAACACAAATCCTCTCCCTGAAATGCAACACTCCACCAGATCTAACATGACGTCTCTGGACTCCCTGGATATTACCTTACCCAGTTTCAGATCCTGAAACTATTTCACATTTATTTCCTTATGAAGATGGCCTTGACCTCAATACTGGCCAACAACCCACCTTGATCTGAAACACCCAAGTGCATGAACTTGGCCTCTAAAGCCCGAATTTCCCTAGCTAGTGGTTGTTTGGACACCCCCAAACAAGCCAGGCTACCCATGCTAAAAGTTTTCTGGCTTAATGCATCTGCCACCACATTAGCCTTACTCGGATGGTATTGAATGGTCACATCATAATCCTTCAATAGCTCCATACACCTCCTCTGCCTCAGATTCAAATCCTTTTGAGTGAAAACGTGCTGCAGACTGCGATGATCTGTGAATACCTCACACTTGACACCATAAAGGTAGTGTCTCCAAATTTTCAATGCAAAAACCACCGCTGCCAACTCTAAATCGTGAGTCGGGTAATTCCTCACATGCACTTTCAACTGCCTGGATGCATAGTCTATCACATTCCTATCCTGCATCAACACAACACCCAAACTAGAATGTGAAGCATCACAGTAAATAATAAAGTCTTTACCTTCAACCGGCAAGGACAATATGGGGGATGTGGTCAAAAGTGTCTTGAGCTTTTTGAATCTCTCCTCGCACTTGTCAGACCACACGAACGGTACCTCCTTCTGTGTCAGCCTGGTCAGGTGAGTAGCAATAGAAGCAAAATTCTGAACAAACTTCTGGTAGTACCCCACAAGCCCAACAAAACTCTTCACCTCGGTCACAGAGCTAGGTCGAACCCAACTCTTGACTGCCTCAATTTTCTGGAGATCCAGCATCACCCCCTTTTTTTTACGCTACATGCCCCAAGAATGCCGCAGAAGTCAACCAAAACTCACGCTTAGTGTATTTTGCATAAAGCTTTTGGTGCCTCAAGATATTCAGCACAATACAAAGAAAATTAGCATGCTCCTCCCTACTCTTAAAGTAGATCAAAATATCATCGATGAACACAATAACGAAGGAATCCAAGTAGGACTTGAACACCTCATTCATCAAACTCATGAATGTTGTCGGCGCATTGGTCAAACTAAACGACATTACTAGAAACTCGTAATGCCTATACCGAGTCCGGAAAGCAGTTTTTAGAATGTCCTTCGGCCTAATCTTTAACTGATGGTACCCCGACCTCAAGTCAACTTTTGAGAACATTGATGCACCCTGAAGCTGGTCAAGCAAATCATCTATACGGGGTAAGGGGTACTTATTCTGGACGGTCACCTTGTTTAACTGCCTATAATCTATGCACATCCGTATACTACCATCCTTCTTCTTTACAAATAAAATCGGAGCACCCCAAGGTGAAGCACTGGGACATATAAATCCCATATCTAGGAGTTCCTGCAGTTGAGTCTTAAGTTCCCTTAACTCCGCCGGAGCCATACGATACAGAGGAATGGAAATGGGATGAGTTTTTGGCTCCAAATCAATACAAAAATCTATATCCCTGTCCGGAGGCATACCAGGCAAGTCCGCTGAAAACACCTCTAAAATTTTGGAAACCACTGGAACTGACTCAATAGGCGGGGACTCCACACTATCATCCCAGAGATGAGCCAAGAAGGCTAAACACCCCCTCCCCACTAGCTTTCTAGCCCGGACAAACGATATTATCTTAACTAGTTTAGGCCTGTACAAACCTTCCCACTCTAGTCTATCCTTACCCGAAATCTCTAGAGCCACAGTCTTGGTGTTACAGTTCAACACATCATGATAAGGAGATATCCAGGTTATACCCAAGATAATATCAAAATCAGCCATATTCAGAATTACCAAGTCTACCCAAGTATGTAACCCCACAAACACAATAGAACAGTCATGATATACATGCGTCATAATCCCAGACTCTCTAACTGGGGTAGAAACATGGATAGGGGAATCAAGGATATCACAAATTAGGTCCAGACCCAATGCAAAAATCAAAGGCACATAAGAATATGTAGAACCTGGGTCGAATAATACCAAAGCCATTTTATCGCAGACAAGAATAGTACCTGTGATCACTGCATCTGAGGCTTCCGCCTCGGTCCTCCCTAGAAAAGCATAGCAATGAGCCTGATCATCAATCCAGGAAACTTCCTGGGCCGGCTGCGCTGCACCCCTGCCTGCATCGTCGTTCCCTCGTTCTCCCCGGTCTCCCTAAAAATTACCTCGCCTACCCTGTGGATGACCCCTAGCATTACCGCCTCTGCCTGCCGGAATCACTGCTCTAGTCAGCACTGACCTTGATTACATGTCTGCCTATGTGGACACTCCCTCTTAAAGTGGCCCATCTCACCACAATGGAAGCAACCACGATAGAGAATAGGTCTGCTAGCTTATGTATAGGACGCTCCCTGGCCTTTAGGAGTTGAAAACTGAGCTCTCTGACGACCACCTATAGTAGCTGGCAGAGCTGAATAAATAGGATGGGCCAGATAAGCCTGTTGATACTGGTCCCTGGAGTATGAACCACCATAGTTTCCCTCATTCCGGGGCTTCTTGGCTAAAGCCTTAGCATGCGCCGCTTGCCTGACTCCCTCAATCTTCTTTACGTAATCCACCAAATCATTAAAGCCCTTTCCTGAAGAAGTCATATGCACTGATAGTACCTACAGTTCACTAATCAGACCCTTGACGAACAACCAAACTCGTTCCTCCTTGAAACCCAACATTTGTGTAGCGAAATGGGACAACACTTCCCTTGAACATTGGAAGTGTAACCTTGATCGTGTTCAATCCCCTATCTTGATCATTCCGTTCTCCATACCTAGCTCCTCTATTCCCCATCCTATCTCCTCTATTCCCATAGCGTTGACCTCCTATTCCTTGGTCCCACCCTAAGTCCCGAGGCTGGACCCCTTCCCTTGGCCCTTCATAGCCATCTCTACCCCCATGCTCCCAAAACTCATCATTATTGTGATCTTCATTCATGTCGTCATAGAGAGGATTTTGAAATTGGTGGTTTGGGTAGGGTGTTTGTGTGGTGTTTCGTAGAGGTGATATGTAGGAATCATGTAAGGATGCAGTTGATGGATTTCATAGTGGAGTTTGGTATAGACTTGGTTTGCCACAAAAGGACGGTTCTCTTGTGGATGTGGATGTGGAAGTGGTGTTGGTTGCCTTGGGTAGTTTGGAGGGTTGTTTGTTTGGAAGGTGGGTTGTTGGAAGTTTCGGGTTTGATTTTGTAGAGGGTAACATAGTTTGTGAGCTTGCCCCGGAGTAATGGTGGTGGATTGCACCGATGCTTGCCTTGCCTCCTCATTTTCGACTTGGAGTGTCTTCCCTCTATTCTCATTTTCCACCCGTACCAACCTTTCCTCCATACCTCCTAACTTCCTATTCATTTCCGCCATTTGTTTGGAGAGGTGTGCAAGAACCTCCATGTAATGACCCTTCCGGTCATTTCCACGTATAAGTTTTGAAGTCAAGCAAATCGACAAAAGTTATCGTAAGTTCTTTAACAAATTTCCTGAACTTTGGGTCAAATGTCTTGGGGCTTTCTTCCAATATATAAAGAGTTAAAAGTCCCCCGAAATACCAAATCGAAGGTCTACGAGTCTAGTTTCAACGCACAAAACCTCACATCCAACTGATCTCGGAGTAAAGAGTTATGACTGTTTTACCGCGAACTGTCTGGCAGAAAACGGGTTGCGAATCGGGTCGCGAACCGGGTCGGGTTAAACTCGATTTAAGCCTCAATTTCACGTTTTAAAATGCCATTTCAGTTCCGAAACAGTGATAAAATATAAGGGAGGTTCCCGAGAGAATTCTTGAGTATCGAAATCGTGCGTGTTTGAAAATATTTTATGTAAAAGTCGAAGGTGGTAGGAAGTTATATTATATTATTATTACCTTTGCAAATTATTTTAACAGAGATAGTAAATTTAGTTATGTTGAAAATTATTATTATAATCTAGTAGGTTTTATTGGAAATGATTTTTTAAGAATTATGGTATATTTAAAATATTATATTTATTTTACCACGAATTTATGCAATACCCGAATATTTATTTAACGGGATAAGAATTATTTTGGTGGCACCACCACTTCCACGTGGAAGTGGTGGGAGTGGACAGCAAGTGGGTTAGGCACTTAGTGCTGCCACTAAGCACAGCACCAAGCACCTCTAATTGATTATATATGCAAGCCATTGTGTTTCATAGTTAGTGTTACAAAGTATAATTTATTCCTATGGCTTCATACGCTGGATACATATAAAACATACTCGCGGGAAAAGGGAATTTCGTGGGAGAATCAGTTGACGCACTATTTGGGAATTTTTTCGGAGAGGTTCAAGCTTGTCGTCGGACGACAGATAGGTTACGGTTTATTTTCCCTAGACACCGTATATATAAAATAAAATTGTATTAATGGGCATCCTTGGGTTGGTTTATTAGGTTGGTACCACAGACCTCGACCGCTTTATTCATGACCGCCTACTTTTGTTCCTCCGTTGTTTGTAGTATTTGCCGGTATATTTTATTTACCCTTGTGGTCCTGTGAGGCCTTGTTGACTCTGGAACATAGAAGGTGGGATTTTGGGAATGTCCGCGAGTCCTGGGCATAGAATTATCCTTCTAGGCTGGTTATGCTTGCTGAGTAGCTGTGGGCCTGTGCAGGGTCGATAGGTTGATTGTGAGCTGCGGGGCAGCTATTGTGTGTGATCATACCATTTACATGCATATAAAGAGGTTTTATTCGTGTTTTACTGTGGTTTTGGCTTCGAGCCTACTGGCACTGTTTTCTAAACCTTGCATGGCCCGGGGGGCTCGTTTTTAATGGAAATGATTTGGAAATGGTTGATTTCACTTGTGGAGATTTTTGGGCAGGAAAGTAAAATTATGTTTAAAATCATCAGTTTTACGATTATCGCTAGACTCGGCAGGGCCGGGGTGCTAGATGAGTTTTCTTGTTACTTGAGATGATTTTTAGCCTCGGTCAGACCGAGCACCTGAGATGACTTTTTACTATTTAGACCCGGTTACTCCCGGGCACCCTTGGAGGGGTTTTTTGAGATATTTTCCTACTATTTTAAGTCCTGGACAGGGTCTGGGCATGCATATTCGAGACTGGGTCTCTATCTTGATATCGAGACTGGGTCTCTATCTTGATACCGGACTTGCTTCCGGACGACATGTTCTGATACTGAGTTTTAGTATGGGGTTTGG